>SKCR01039146.1:0-76094 GCA_019454045.1 Zanthoxylum bungeanum | reverse complement strand
CTAGTTTTGCGCATCTGTCGTATTTTGAGCATAACGTTTTACTCAGATATCGGATTGAGCTGATTCAAGTTCCAGATTAAAGAAGACTTAAAGATCTACAACTTTGAAAGAGAAAATATTTTCAAATTCCGATGATTTCATGACCGAAATTGATGAACTATCCAAAAGTGTGTGGAGTGTAATTATTAAAAGTCATTATCAATCATTTTCAAAGCAAAATATTAATTAATAAATAATTAATAAAATTATCAAATCACCACCAAACAAGATAAGCAATTAGTGGAGCAATTATGGATTTGGTGGAGTAATTAGTGGAGAAATTAATAATGGATTTGGTGGAGAAATTGATTGATGATTTGATGGTGGCAAAATTTTGCCTATAAATACCAAGCCATTTCATTTGTAAATTTCATACTTTCTTCTTTGAAATCCTTAATGAAAAAATAAAAAGATTGTATCTAGTTTGTTTATTTTTAGTTTTCAGTAATTAATTTTCACTTTCGCACTTCTTTTCTTTACTTTTTCAGTTTTACTTTCCGTAATTTACTTTTACGCATAACACTTTCCTTTCTTTACTTTTTCAGTTTTTATTTTTCAACCATGAGGAGGTAACTTCCCTCTGCCGAGGTGAAAGGTAATTCTTTTACTGTTACTATCTTAGATTAATCTCCCTTAGACACAACATATTCACTATTCTAAAATTTGACTTAAAAAGGAATACCGCTATATTGGTCGGTGGGCTATTTAATTTAAACTGTTAAATCTGATTAAGCAAGGATACCGCCAGATTGGTCGGTTGGTAATTTAATTTCGGTTCCGCCTTTATGGCTGGTTATTTATTTATCGCCTACATGGCAGGTTCATGGACAAATTTTACCGCCTTTATGGCTGGTCGGACTTAACTTGACTTAATCAGGGTACCGCCTATATGGTCGATTGGTTTTAATCTCACAAGTGATTATGTTATACTAAGGGAGATATCTAAGTTAGTAATTAGTAATAGTAATTCATTTTATCTTGGCAGTTTATTTTCATTTACTTTCCCGCTTTTACTTTCTCACAGTTACTTTTTAGCATTTTTATTTTATGTCTTTTAAGTTTTCATTAGCCATAGCTATGTATTGTAACTAAGTTAGTATCTAGGGTTGTGATGAATTTCAATTTAACCGGTTTATAAGGGTTAGATTATAGTTTGGGTAATTTAAAGATTTATTTATTGAGTCTTAATCTTAATGCTCTTTAATTAACTGGCCATTAATTAAATTGATTAGGTAAACTTAAAATGAACTAGACATAGGGATTTTAAGTTTAAGACCTTAGACTCAATAACCCACGATCTTCCTTGAGGATAGATAACCCTTTAATAGATTTCCTTACAGGATAGGAATATACCTGTCGGGCGGGGGTAGCCATAATTGGAACTTAATCTTAATGAATCTAGATAATTTGGTTGACATAGACATATGGTTCAATTAGGTTAAACTGGATATTTGTAATTGACCATCGGAAGAGGCTTTTACATAATTTAGTTTTCCAGGTTAATAAATCAATATTTACCCAATTATAAGATAACAACTTCATCTTTAAATAATATTGGAATTAATCACAACCCTGGATAGTTTTTTATAAATTTGGATTTTCCTCAACCTACTTTTAAGCAATTTTATTTACTTGTTTTAAATTTAGAATCATCATCATTTCAAATCAATCAATCAAACAACCTGTTAGATACTGGTAATCAGTTGGCCCCATAAATTAATAACAAAAAGGTTTTAAGTCCTCGTGGGATCGATACTTTTTATACTACTTGAACGATACGTGCGCTTGCGTTATACGTGTGTGATTACGCTGGTCACCCCCCCCCCCCGGTTTGTATTGATTGAAGCCAATCACACGCTTTATCCCGTAAAGAGAATGAGAATAAGCGTAGTCTGATAGCCTCTTTACTCACGCCATTCATCTTTATAGTATCTGCGATCTCTAGGAACATCCTTAAGTGCAAGTTTGGATCCTCTACAGCTGAACCCCCAAACTGATTCCTTTGTACCATGTTGATCAATGCAGGTTTTAACTCAAAATTATTGGCGTTGATTGGTTGATGGGCAATCCCAGAATAGGTATCATCAATGACAGGCTTGAAGTGATCTCTGATTGCCACCTGATGTGGGTTGTTTTCAGTTGCCATTGCTTCTTTTTCAATTTTTCTTTCTTTTCTTAGTCTTCTCGCTGTTTTTTCTATTTCAGGATCAAACAGAAGCGAGTCGAGACTTGTGGATTTTCGCATTCACTGAAGCACCAAAAACCAAAAATCAAAAATACAAAATAAAAATAAACTAAAAATAAAATATAAAAATCTAATTAAAGCTAAGATTACTTGGTAGTAGTATTAATGTGAATTAAACAAACAATCCCCGGCAACGGCGCCAAAAACTTGTTGTGATATTTTATATCGTACCGCAAGTGTACGGTGTCAAGTTTTAGTATAAATGAGTTTAGAGTGTAGAACCCATAGGGATTGCGTTAACTCGCACTAAATACTACAATTGATAATCCTAACTTTATTTAGAAAACAAATAATAAAGATTTTAATAAATAAATATAAAAATAATTATATATGAGGAACTAATACGATAGAGATTCTGGATCCTGATTTCACCTAGCTGTCGCATATGTATTTGTCATGCCAATTAATCCATGTTCAGTTAT
The DNA here is from genome assembly GCA_019454045.1 of Zanthoxylum bungeanum. NCBI lineage: Eukaryota > Viridiplantae > Streptophyta > Magnoliopsida > Sapindales > Rutaceae > Zanthoxylum > Zanthoxylum bungeanum. Next base: position 73,388 of record SKCR01039146.1, on the reverse strand, counting down.
ATTATTTATAAGTCAGGACTCCTAAAATATCCACTCCCTCTCTCGAGTGCCGAGTGAAAATATCATCAACTATACACTTCGATATCTCTATAAAAATCCAATAGTTAACAACTCTTTACGCTTTGTGATTCTATATTAACGACTTCAAATGAACTACAGATTCTCTCGAACTCTATAAAATCTTAGGTCATATTCTCTAGATCTATTCAAAATCCCCTCTCTCGAGTGATAGATTTCAAACATGTATCATCATATTTTTGGCCAGCAAACACAAAGCATTAAACTCAAAAGAATATAAATAAATCAATAAAACTTCATAACAAAATTAGCAAATAATACATGGTTCAAGCATCAGTTACATCATTCTCCAGAATTAAAGAGTTTAGTTCATGACAATAGATAAAAACAATGATAAACAAGTCATGAATCTAATGGAAATCATTAGAGTTCAAAGAAAGAAACAAGAAGATAAAACCTGAATTGAATTTCTTCCTCTTCGGATGTCACCGCATTCGTCTCCTCTTGTTGCTCTTTAATCCTCCTCCTTGGATCTCTAAAAATATTTGTTTTTGTGTTTTGTGCTGTGTATTAGCCTCCTCTTTGAGTTATGGACGAACTAATGTATTTATAATGGAGCCCTGGAAGTTATTAGGCATGTTAAAAACCCTAAAAATCATTATTCTAGAACGCGAGTGTACGCAGCTTAGCCCGCAAAACCCTAATATTCTTTCTCTTCGCAGGGCCGCGGCGCCTGCATGTTGGCGCTTGAGTATCTGGAATGTGTATGGAGTCGTGTCTGCTGAGGGAGCCGCGGCGCCAGGTGATTGGCGCTGCGGCGCTAAATTCTCGGCTTTTTGGCTGGATATTAGTGTCTGCTCGCTGGCGCTGCGGCGCCAGGACTTGGACGCTACGGCGCCAGTGATAAATTCTTTACTGGTTCCTGCGTTTTGCGTTCTATGCTCCCGTGCACATCTGATGCATCCGTATGGTCCCAAAATACGTGCAAATGTCCTAAGATCCTTGTATTAATGCTTCATATAATTAAGACATAAAATAAACTAAGAATACATTAAATGACTCGAAACATAACAAAATAATAAGCTAAGGATGCCAGAATAAGTGGGTATAAACCACACTTATCATCTAGTCAGCTAGGTTGGGTTTCCACAGTGACAATTCTTAATTTATAGGCTTCAAGCTCATTCTTGTCGATGACTTCTCAACTTGCTCTCTAGTTAAACCTTTAGTAAGTGGATCTGCTAGGTTTTCCTTCAATTTGACATAATTTACTGAAATTTTACCGCTTGAGAGCAATTGCCTTATGGTACTATGTCTTTGACGTATGTGTCGAGACTTATCATTATACATTGTATTTTGGGCTCTCCCAATAGTCGATTGACTATCACAATGTATACTTATAACTGGCCCTGGTTTTGGCCAATTTGGAATATCCTCTAAGAAATTTCAAAGTCATTCTGATTCTTCTGCTACTTTGTATAATGCTATGAACTCAGATTTCATAATAGACCGGACAATACATGTTTGTCTCGAGGATTTCCATGATATGACTGCACCACCAAGTGTGAAAATGGAATCCACTGTATCAAATATCCAGTTAGCATCGGTGTATCCCTCTAGAACAACATGATATCTCATATAATGCAGACCATATTTTGAAGTTTCTCTTATATACTTCAAAACTCTTATTATGGCTTTCCAGTGGTTATGTCATGGATTACTCGTATATCTGTTAAGCATGTTTATGTTGGAGTTTGTGTTTGGAGCGCCAATCTGGATAATGTATAGTACATTATATTTTATTATTTATTGATAAAATAACTATATTTTCATTTAAAACCTTATTAATGGTATTGTCATTATCCATATTAGATTGATGTATAAATATGCTAAGAATGACATCGACCTTAGAATAGTCATGTAGTAATATTGGATACTAGGTGGTCCGACATTGGGATAAGTATTACTATTATAAACTATTCTTAAAGTGTATATATTCCTAGTCATTGTTTTTGGAATACGGTCGAATTCATATAACCTAGAAGACTAGCACATATCGTATATTGGAATTGGAGTTCCAATGGTTTAACCCGATGTACCATGAGCTTTGGAAGCTCGTATAGACATGTAGGTATTGGTTGGACCGAATACTGAATGACTCACATGTGATTCCCAATAGTTGGAAGTACACACCACCGTCAATAGGAATATTCTCGAGTCGAGTAGCATATGTAATCCCTTAACTATATGATAGTATTGATTTTGTGTGAGATCCTCCATATTTTGATGCCATGTATGTCAGAAACCTTTCATGGTCTGGCCTTTATATGTTCGTTGGGTGTGGACCGATGCACTCAGTAATCAAGTAAGAAGCAAGATAGGATCCATCGGCCCGTATATGTACCATAATGGGTTTAGGTATCCATGTGAGTAAGTCACGATTCTTAAGATTTTGGCCAAAGCTGATCACCTATGGTGGATCGCATCAGTTGTAAAGAATCGTGGACATGTCGATATGAGCCTTTGGAAACTTGACGGTGTATTCTATGTTTCCTAAGCACATCTCGGATAGCCTACAATGGAAGGATTGTTAAACATATGTGATGACCTCGACTTGTATAGTTCAGAAAGGTCATATGTGGTCTTCGCGCATTCGTAGGTGGCCGAATTGCGTACATATTAGCTAGGCTTATATGAAGAATGTGTATGAACTTAAAGAGTCCCAATATGAAGTGTACTCATTGAGCACTTGGGTAGCCGATTAATTTTGATAAAAGATAATATTCGATATTATAATTATCAACTAAGACAATCAAGTGTTATTGGATAACATTGATTATTTACTTTGACCTAATTAGATTAATTGGATTAATTCAATAATTACACAATGGCTTAATTTTTAAAATCATAATTATCTCTACCATTTGAGGAAATTATGGTAATTGTAAGTATGTAATAATAGGTGGTTTTGGCTTGATTTAATTGGATTAAATCAAAGTGTCAAACATTTAACTAATTCATTTCATAATCATTGGCTTGATTTAATTGGATTAAATCAAAGTGAGAGACAATGGAGATTAGTCACACCTAATTATACATATTTAGATAAATTAGATTAAGCCCATCTAAAAGTTGATTATAACTTTTATTAATTAAAAATTTCCTAAGTTTTGCTATAAATAGCAAGCTTTAAGAAGATTTTGATTAAGAAAAGCAAAAACTTGTGAAAGCTAAGTACAAGCAAATTCTTAGAGAAATTAGCCTAAGTTAGAGAACTGTTTAGAGAAGCTTGTGAGATCTCTACAATATTTCATCTAGGAGAAATCAAAATTGGATATTAGATTGAAGCTTGTTAATATTGGAATCAATATTGGATCTTGGAGTGAAGATGCAAACCTTGGAGGTTCTCCTACCATTTCAACAAAGACAATAAGATTTGATCTTTGTATCAAGCTTGCTAGGTAAGTTTGAACTTCTCTTAAGTTATGTTCTTTTATGTATTGGATGCATGATCACATAACTTAGCGTTGAAATAAGGCTAATAAATTGTGTTATGATGCTTTGAAAGTATAAACACAATATGCTTTTTATTAGGTCAAAATATTTATGTTAGACATAAACATAAAATTAGAGTTTGGAACTCTAGATTAAAACTTAGAGCTATGGCTATCATTCTAAAATCACTTGACCACATTTGGGTGACCTAGAATTGTTCACGAGATATTTTTTATTAGGATTGTAATAAATTTATATTTTTGTAAAATATTTGATATTTTGAAAAACTTGATTTTTATTTTATAACATGTGTTTATGTTGATTTTGATATTAAAAATTATATTTGAGTGTTTTAGAAGTGTTTAGGAAAGATTAAAAGTGTACTGGGTTAAAAATCCAAATATGAGCTCTCATTCCAGCTCTCTAGAATAAGCGATGACACTTAAGGAACAAATAAAGAAACAAAAAAAAAAGAGTTGGGCGTTACAGTGCGAGCGCGCACTGTAGCGCGCGTCACAATGCGCATGCTCAATTTTGTTTCATCCCGTTCAGGAGTTTCCGGACTCTGATTCAGCCCCAGATTTTTCCTATACACTTGTAATGGAATATAATATTTCATTAAATATTTTAAAATTACAGCCATACTTGATATCCTCGGGTTGGATACATTTCCGATGTGCGGGGCACCGATCCGACCCTAGGGGTTCCACAACTGCCCCAACAGTTTAAAGCTTGAGCGATATTATATTACTCTCTCGTATAATATAGGGTAAAGTATTAACTGTGTTAATCAAGATTTGATTGTCTACAGAGAATCAAGACACCCGCAAATATAAGAGAATATTAAATATTAGTATTTAGATTACAATTCATATATTATAATATAAGTAAGATTAATTTATATTCTCATATTTATAGTTTCACCATTTATCCCAACAGAATGGAATTATTTACTCTTGATTTGAATAAAAACTTGCATAATTTTATTACTGAAAGAAAAAAATTATAAGAAAAATAAAACACACAATGCACTTTTTGCAAATTCTTCAAGAGAGAAAATGAAAGAAGCATGAAGAAATTGAGAGGTGAGCACCTCTATTTATAGTAGAATTGCTCATTCGTCAATTATTAATTACAACTTTCCAAATCAAATATAAACAATAAACTTTTACTAATTTATTTTTTTCTTTTTCCTTTTTTAACTTTTTTTTTATTTTTTTGATCATTTTGTAAACATTTGTCACAGTCCACCTAAAATGGATTATGTCATCTCAACTTATTCATTTATTTGTTTGTTTCCTAATGATTAAAACTACATGCAATACACGTGGCTTCTTCATCAATTTCGACCTTAAAAACCTCAGAATTAGAAAATCTTACAAAGTGAAAAGTTGTAGACATTTGAGTTTTTTTTCATCTGGAACTAGAATCGTCTCAATCCGATATCGAAGTAAGAAGTTATGACCAAATTACAAAAATTACGCAAAATTGGAATTTTCAAAATTGTAGATTGTTAGAACGCTCTTTCAAGTTTTTGGCCTCCAAAATCCAAATGTCACGTACATTTTTCTAGTTATGCATCCAATGTATTATTTCACCTACATAAGAAATAAAAATCACAATAAAAATAAATAAAACATAAATTTAATTATTATTTCACAAATGTATTAAATTAAGGGGATTAATGAAACTACAAGTGTAAAATAATTAATTTTTCTTTTAATAAATGTATATTTTTTAGTGTTCATTAGTATACTTGACAAATTATAATATACAAATTAAATCAAACAATTGATAAATGAATAATGTATCGTTTATTATTACGATAATAACCACGTTTACATATTATATGATACTTTAGGACATATATCCCAACATCTATATCGTTTTTGAAGCGTTATGAGGTTATGTCAATTTCACTTTACATTGAGGGTCCAAATGACATTTTCTTATTTATATATAATTTTTATGTTTAAAACATGCTTTAAACATTTTTTGATTAAAACTAAAAATTTTATTGAAACTAACAGCAGTAAAACTTTTTTCAAAAAAAAAAACAGCAATAAAACTAATTTCATTGAGTAGCTGTGTGCTAGCGTGCTTTGTGTAAGATCACGAACTAAAGCTAAGGTTGACAAATAGATCGGGTTTGAAAAAGTTCAAATATAATTTAAGCGTTATTTATTTAAGTTCATGTTTGGAAAAATATAATAAGAAGATTAATTTAAAATTTAAAAAATTGTATTTTTTTTTAAATCTTGAAAATTATAATAAATAACTTTTGGTTTGAGGCGTCAGACTTGGAAAATCCCAACCACAATTCAATTGTTGTTTATTTAAGTTCGGACCTGAGAAAATATAATAAAAATATTAATCCAAAATTTAAGAAGATGAGTTTTTCTAAAATCTTGAAAATATTACTAAACAATACTTAAAAACCCGACTCATTTATCAATTCTACCTAAAACATTCAAAACATTCCTTGATCTTTATTCAATTTTCAAATTTTTAAAAAGTATTATGTACCTTTTGATGTAGAGTGTGATGAATTTATAATCCAATTATACTCTTAATATAATACTTATAAAATAAGTTATACTCTCAATTAATATTTGCTATCAAACAGTGTACCACTTTATTTTTCGATTTTAATTGAAAATGAATCCATCCAATTCGCTTCAATTGTAGATTACAATATTATTTGGTTGGTGCAATCAACGAGCGAGTACTTGGTTTTAGCTCACTCCCGCACTCGTCGAAATGCTTTCCTGATTTTGCTAAAATTGCGTGGGAAATGACGACGTAATTAAACTAACGGTCACTTGACATATCACACAACAAGTCAATAGAGTTCAGTCAGCCGCCCCCTGTCACACTTTATATAAAGGCAAATTATTTCTGAACCATTTTGGGTTTGGGAAAAATATATATAATCAGTACAAATTTCTAATAATGATATTGTATCACTTCTAATTTGTATTTTATATCAATGAATTATTTTTTCGTTAACTGTGTTAAATGAATGATAATGTCATAAGAATATTTTTATCAAATCATTGTATTATAATGGCTCATTGATATAAATCGAAATATTATGAGATGTATTAATATTATCACGATTTTTTAGTAGTGCATAGATAAAATCTAAAAATAAAAATATAAAATAAAATAAAATTAATAACAACAATAATAAGAGGGAAATTATCTCTGAACTACTTCAGGTTTGGGGGAAATACATGTAACCACCACAGATTTTTGACAATAACACTGCACCACATCTGGTTTGTGTTTTGTGTCAATAACCCACTTTTTCGTTAACAGTGTTAAGTAAATGATGGTGTCAAAAATATATTTTTATCAAATCACTATATTATAATGGCTCCTTAATACCAAATCGAAAGGTTATTTGGTGCATTAACATTATCACAATTCTTTGGTAGTACAAAGTTAATATCTAAAAATAAAAATAACAATAACAATAACAACAACAACAATAATAATCCTCTATAATTGAATGATTCTATCACAACTAGAACAGTCTCACGCTACCACACAAAAATGAGAAGTTTGAAATATTAAATTTTGTGCGTTTTCAATTTAATGATAATATGAATATGTTTTATATAATTATATGAATTATTATTAAATTGAACATTATTATTATTATTAATTTTTTTATTTTTTAAGATATTATCTCTACACAACCAAAGAATTGTGATAATGTCAATATATACCTTCTAATATTTTAATATTGTATCAATGAGCCACTACAATATAGTAATTTGACAAAAATATCATTATGACGTCATTATTCACTTAACACTGTTAACGAAAAAGTGGCTTATTGATATAAAACACAAATCGGAGGTGGTGCAGTATTATTGTCAGAAATCTGTGGTGGTTACATGTATTTTCCTCAAACCTGAAGTGGTTCAGAGATAATTTCTCTTAATAATAATAATCTTCTATAATCGAAAGATTCTTTCATAACTCCCCACGCACATCCATTAGAAATATCACAATTAGAACAGTCTTCACGTTACCACAAAAAATGAGAAGTTTGAAATGTTAAATTTTTTGTGTTTTCAATTTAATGATAATATGAATTTATTTTATATATAATTATATGAATTACTATTAAATTGAAAATAATTAGTATTATTATTATTTATTTTAGATATCATCTCTACACCACCAAAGAATTGTGATAATGTCAATGTACCTCCTAACATTTCGATTTTGTATCAAGGAGCCATTACTATATAGTGATTTGACAAAAATACTCTTATAACGTCATCATTCACTTAACATCGTTAACGAAAAAGTGAGTTGTTGATACAAAAGACAAACTATAATTGATGCAGTGTCATTGTCAGAAATCTATGGTGGTTACATGTATTTTCCTCAAACGTTAAATGATTCATAGATAATTTCCCGTATATAAAAGAAGAACCATAAAAGATTTTTTTAATTAAATTTTCATTCTCACTCTTTAATATTAAAGAATAACTTATCTATATTTAAATAATATTATATAATATTTTCTCTCTCCTATTTATTTTTAGTGATACTAATTGAAGTTAATAATAATTATTTATATATTAAAATAATATAATTAAAATGAGCCCCCAAATTTAATTACACTAATATAAATTTATTTACAACATCTCTCTTCAAATAATATTATATAATTTTTATATCAAATCATTATCATTATTTATAATTATTTATCTATTAAAATCATATAACTAAAATGGACATCTTCAATTTCATTAAAATAATATAACATTATTTTTTATTTGAAAAGTATTTTGGAAGAGAACTTATTTTTGTATTCTTCGATGTGCCACATAAGCAATCAAATAAACATTTGAATAGTGAAATAGCTTAGTCTTTTAAAATTACTCTTATATCCCCTTTATTTTGTTTTCATGACAAAATATCTTTGAAATAAAATGGTTGTTAATCACTTAAAATTTATGCTATTTGTTTTGAGTGATTGATGGTTAATAGAATTTAATTTCAATAATTTATAGAAGAGAAATTATCAGTTGTATATCATAATATTTGACATTTTATAAGAAAATATACAGATCTTGAAACTTTGTTCACCAGTCCATCAAAGATTATAAAGTGTATCAAAAATATAGAAAACGTCTATCTATTTTGTATCATATGTATACCTATTGGTGGGTAAAAAAACCGACCGAACCGAACCAAACCGCAAACCAGACCGAATTTACGGTTTTTTTTCTAACGGTTCGGTTTGCGGTTCGGATTGGCCCACCCCAAACGGTTTACGGTTCGGTTCAGATGCTAAACCGAACCGCACCTGTTAAACCGAACCGAACCGTTATAATTAAAAAATTATATATTTTTATAAAAGATTTGCATTTTTCTTTTAATTTTACTTTATGTTTTCTTTTTATTAGTATGTTAACACTTTTATTCTTAATTTTTTTGTTAATATATTTTTTTGTTAATACTTTTATTCTTAAATTTATTTGTTAATAATTTTATTCTTAATTTTTTGTTTTATGGTTTATTCTTGAAAATAAGCTGTTGGATTTGTCTCTTAATTAGAATGATGGTAACATCATTATTCGAGGTAATTTTTAAAAAATACAAGAATTAATTGTGCATCATTTTTCAATCCTCTATTGAGTGCATGTGTTCTCTAGAGTTACAGCTTACACCGTAGCACTTCATACTATTTGTTTGTTAGACTAGTTTTTTTTTTTTTTTTTTGTCTTCACTTAAGTTGATGAATTTTTTTTAAGTAGAATAATCTGTAAACCGAATCGAACCAATCCGTAAATCGCTGGTTTAAAAAAATTTCAATCCGAATCAAACCGTTATTTAATGGTTTGGTTTGAGAGGTAAAAAAACCGGACCGTAAAATATGGTTTGGTTAGGATTTTAGCAAAAACCGAACCAAACCGAACTGCGCCCACCCCTATGTATACCTAATATTTGAAAAACATTTCAATTGTATACTCAAATTTGATACAAATTTAATATGTTTTGCAATCTTTTGTGGATCGATGAATAAAGTTTTATGATTTGTGTATTTTTATTAACGTGTCAATTTTTTATTATACGATTGATAATTTATCTTTATATAAATTGATTTTTATTTATTTATATTAATTAACGCTAAATTTAAGATAAAAATGAATGTATTAAACTACTTAATGCTCAATTCATTTAAAATTTACTTCCAATATTACCCTCACATAATTAATCTATTTACTGATCTAAACAGTTAAATCGATAATTGATAACAAATCGTTCCAAGAGCGATTTGCATTAATCAAAGATTAATCAGGAAATATAAAGTGAAAATTAAAAATTCTTCACTCAAGATTCTAAAAAGATCAATAAAAATCATTCATTTATCATGAACAACAACTAAACAATTTAAGAGTTTTTAGTCAATTCAATATGAATAGATATCGTTTTGATAAAATATAAAGATTTTCTTTATTTAATGAAATATAATAAATTAAGGAACTATTGTCATTATCCTTATAATAATTCACTTAAATTGAAATATATTTTCACTATTTTTCATCATTTATTACAAAATCACGTATCTTTTCACACAAAATCATCAATAAAAACCTCCAAAAAATATTGAAAATTGAAATTGGTCGATTTTGGGTAATTGAAAATCTGCCAATTAACATCAAAATATTTTGACGCCAATTTAAAGTGACAATTTTTCTACCCGATCGGTATAGCAATTTATGATTAAGCACCGATTAATTAAACGACTTAATTCCTAAAATATAAAAGCCTGTCACATCTTTTTTAAAATTTATTATCAAATCAAAAAATTCAAGGAAACGTGATGCGCAAGTCAAATTTGCAAATAAATATAGTCGCCCAACTTAATGGGCATCCGTTGGTTCCATGGTCTAGTGGTCAGGACATTGGACTCTGAATCCAGTAACCCGAGTTCAAATCTCGGTGGAACCTGATTTATTTTTTTTTTTTTTTTTTTTTTTGGTTTTACACGTACTTTTCTATATGTCTGCTGGCTAATTCGCCCTTTAGCATTTTCGCCAGGTTTTTGTTTTTTCTACTAATTAATTTTTTTTCCAAATTGCTTCATTGGTGGGATTCAAAACCCTAAACCCTAGCTTTAAGATTATTTGCTATTAGCAATTTCGACTCTCGCTATCCGACCACTTTATTCAAAACCCTAAACTTGCTATTAGGAGGAATTCCACTTCTTTGAAATGGAAACAGTAAGTGAAGAGGAAGAAAAAATCCGAGAAACGGTGATCGAAATACTAAAAAATTCCGACATGGAGGAGATGACTGAGTTCAAAGTCCGAGTCGCTGCCTCTGGTCGACTCGGAATCGACCTCTCACATTCCAATCAGAAGAGTTTCATCAGAGGCGTGGTTGAGTCGTTCTTACTCTCTACAGCCGAAAATGCAGGTGATGGTCAAGGAGCGGATTCGAATGTTGAAGAAAATGCCAAAGAGCAACACGTCAAGCTCAAGAAACATGTTAACGATGATGGAGATTTGGTTATTTGCCAGGTGAGCAACACGTCAATCTTAATCATTCATTTTATAATTTTGATCTTTATTTTTATTGCTAATTAATTTGTAGCTTTCAAATAAGAGAAGCGTGACGATTCAAGAACTTAAAGGGAGAGCTTTTGTATCCATTAGGGAATATTACCGAAGAGATGGAAAACAGCTTCCAACGGCTAAAGGTGAACTATGCATTTGATTTTTTATGTACTCGCAACAACTTTGTATCATTGAGAAATGATTTATCGAAGCGTTTATATTTAGATTGTGTGATTATAATTTGTCATGTCGGTGCATTAACAATCTCTTTAGAACTATTACTCAGTCTTTCAATCACAGAGCTAGGAACCCTCGTTCAATGATATTTTTTGCTAATTATGAGGCTTGTGATTTTCTGTCTATACAGCACATTTTTTTGGCAATTGATGTTCTTTTAAGTTGATTACTTGTGTTGTAAACTTTGAAGTGATTGGGGCCAGTCTGATCAATTCTCTTGTTTTATTCATGCTATCACATTTTATTTCTGAAAGCTTTTGCCTCACTGCTCTATCTTTAGGAATTTCGTTGACGAGTGAACAATGGAGAGCTTTCAGTAAAAGTATCCCTGCAATAGAGGAAGCCGTTATGAAGCTGCAATCTAAGTTAAGGTGAGAGTACTGGTTTGATGTTTGAAGTCATTGTTGATATGGGGACTCCGAGTATGGTTATTATTTGGAAAATATAAATTTGTTTATGTCAAAAGGAGAAACAAAGTAGCTGTAGGTTCTACTGGTTTTCTTGTGTTTAAAATGCAAATGATCATTCAAGAGAGTACAATGACGTTTTAGTTTGTACTCAAGTGTTGAGCATGTCTATGTTTTAAAAGCTTTTTTTGATTATCACTTTCTGGCAATAAAGCAGGTTTCAAAATGATTCTGACTTCTTCCATGTAATCAATATACTATAGATCTGAACCCAGCGGGGAACAAAATGAAGATGTGGCAAATTCAATGACTTCACCTCTTGAACTTTTTTCGATTGAGCCCCGCCGTTTCAATGGGAAGAATTACTTGTGCTGGGCACAGCAGATGCAACTTTTCTTAAAGCAATTAAAGATTACACATGTCCTCACTGACCCATGTCCTAGTGTTACTCTATCCCCCCAAGCAAGCTCTGAAGAAGTAGCAAGAGTCAAGGCTGCTGAAAGAAAGTGGGTGAATGATGACCACACATGTCTCCGCCACATTTTGAACTTTCTATCTGATCACCTTTATTGTCAGTACTCCAAAAAAACCATGAGTGCCAAAGAACTATGGGAAGAGCTGAAAGTAGTTTACCTTGACGAGGAATTTGGAACAAAGAGATCTCAAGTTAAAAAGTACATTGAATTTCAAATGGTTGATGAAAAATCAATCTTTGAGCAAGTTCTAGAACTGAATACGATTGCTGATTCCATTGTTGCTGCTGGAATGACTATTTATGAGAATTTTCATGTTAGTGTCATCCTTTCTAAGCTTCCCCCTTCTTGGAAGGGCTTCTGTATCAAGTTGATGCGCATGGAATATCTAACTTTCATGATGTTGATGGACCATATAAAGGCTGAGGAAGAATCTTACAACCTAGACAAGCAAGGTGAGCCTCCCAAGTTTGTAGAGTTTACTACTGCTGTAAATTCTGGACCAAGGATGAAAGAGATGAGCAAGAAGAGGCGAGAATCAGAGATGGATGACAAGGCTGTAGTCTGCTACAAATGTGGGAAGAAGGGGCATACGGCCAAACGTTGTCATGATAAGAAGCTACACAAGGAGATTAATGAGAGGCAGAATGGGGAGAATTCAACCATCCCTGCAGATACAGAGGTAAACAAGGTTGATAGAGTAGGCGAGTAGCTGATTGCCACTAACATGTTAAAACCAACTCGCCACAGTTCGGCTTCATTCAGAGATGCGGGACAAAGCCTTGTATGATAGTTTTCCGTTGGAAAGTCACCTGACTGCTGAGCTAGAGTTTTCGGTAGGTGTTCCTCTTATGCGAGTCCTGCTGCTTGTATAACATTTTCACCCAAGAACATGAATGGACTGCATACTTGATTCCGTTCCAAACAACTGCCAAATTTGTCCTGACAAATTTTCATGTTCTTTCTTTGTATTGATATTCCGTCTCTAATGAATCTTCCTTAACTGTGTCAATTGTTAATAATCTATTCCCATTAATAATTCCCTGTTTAAAAAATGAAAAAATAAAATAAAATAAAAAATAAAAAATCTTAAAAGGTCCCTTGGATTGGACCTATCAGAAGAAAATCATGCCTACTCATTAATAGAAAGAGATCACAGGGTTCATATCTTAAAAAATACGTTTATTTTGGGGTTTGAGTTGGTTAGGAGGAGAGGTTATTGAATAAATTTATATCTTATTTTTTTTTTTTTTTCTAAAAATAAAGGATCATCCTTAATTAAGTAATTTTATAATGATTACGATGCAATGATGGTGATCCTAACTCCTAATACACCTAGTCATTTATATCAGTTTAATCATATAAGTGTCTATTTGGTATGACTTTTAGTAAAGATAAAAGAGCTCTTTTAATCCCAAAAGTTCTTTCCAAAATTTTTGATGATATTTGGTTGCATTTTAAGTAAAATTTTTGAATATTAAAAAATTATTTTGTCTCTACTAGTAAAAGTTCAAAATTTGGGCTTTTGTGAGTAGAGCTTGGAAAGTTTTTTTAAAGATTTAAATTGTCTATAATACCCTTATTTAATTTAATAACATTATTTCGTAATACAACTTAAAAAAACTTGTCCAATAAAGTAATTTTATAATGTTTAATAAAAAATTTCACTTACAACCAAACATTTAATTTTTTTTTTTTTTTTTTTTATCAAAAGCTCTACTTCTAAAAGCTTTATTAATAAAAATTTTACTTGAAAAAGCTTTATTTGAAAAGCTATATCAAACGGACCCTAAATATGAAAAACTAACATATTGAACCGCGACGACCTGTCACTTATATAATTTTATCTTTAATAATATGATGATATCAATACTCATATCTGATATAAAATTACAGCCTTATCAAACCTTAACCTACTAATTAGAGGGATCATATGTGTGGAGATTTCTACCATTGCTATGACCTAATACAACCGATCCACATATGCACAAGCCCAATGTCTGCTGAATTTTTCCAGAGGTCAACTGAAGTATAAAAGATTCAAAATCCAACACTCTCTAGAGAGTGACAGTCCTGTGTCTGTCTAACTTCAGTAAAATTCTAACGATAGTCCTTTTTTTTAATTTTATTTTCTAAAGTACCCTCTTCTTTTCTTGTTTCCTCATTTTTCATATCTTCACTTTCCCCTCAAAACTCAAATCTCTACAACACTCCCCTCAAATTTGATCAAACTCCATCTCAAGAAACACATAATTATTATAAAAATAATGCTTACATTCTAATATTACACCAAAATGAAAAATAATTTTCTATCATAATTGGACTAAGTAAATTTGGTTCAGTTTGGTTTATCTAGCTATGAAATTGATCCTTGAATGTTGAAATGTAACAACAGAAATATTAGCTGATCAAAAAAGGTTTTAATTTTCTTTGGGTACAGTCATTTCTACTTTCGAGTATCAATTCATGGAATTTTATATAATTTAATACTAATATTTAACTGTTTTGGTAGAAATCGATATTTGGAATTATGGGTACAGCAAGGGTGTAGTTCTTCAGGATCGATTTGAAAATTTTTATGTTGTTCCCTTTTATCGTCAAAACTGTTCAGCTCCTTTAAACAATATTGTTTTAATTTTAATATTTTTAACAATACTAAAACAGCCCCCAACACAGCAGTGAAGTTAGGAGCCGAAATCGCACACTGCAAACACAAAAACTGCCCTGTTTTTGCTGAATTTAAGCAGCAGAGCAGATCTAAATTTTTCACTAAAAAGAGCCCCAAAATAACTTCGAATCAACCCTCTCTGTATTGGTAAAATTTACTAAAAGCAGTATCACAGCCACAGATAACAATCAAAAAACACGAGCCATGAGTCTAGTAACACAGTCACGTACATACAGTGACTGTTCGAATTCTTCCATTTGACATGTCTTTGATGATATGAATATGATGATCCAAAGCAACACTTCTATATTTGTTCACTTTGCACAATATGCTTGTTATTGTTACTTCTTTATCTTCAACGCACACAGCCATTATATTGCCTTGCGCTCAAGTCTTTTGAATTTTGCATGTGATTTGCGGTGAGCCATTGTGAAAGATGATGCCGTGAACCATGTGTTTAATGATCGGGTCTACCACTCGATCTTCCATGTGTTGTGACTCATCACTAAAAATCCGTGAGAGTGGGCTCGTATCAATTCACTTGATAATTTTCCCTTTTTTTTTATTTTTTTTATTTTCTCTATTTTTCAATCTCATAGGGTTGTTATTTGAAGAGAAAACCTTATGTATTTATATTTAGGGTTTAGGTTAATTAATTGTGTTTGTTCAAAATTAACCTTATCCCTAAACACAATACAAAATTTGGCCATTGGCCTTTTTGTCACATAAAAAAATTAATTTCAAAATTAATCATGAAATCAAATATCATTTAATTTTAAATTAAAATTCAAAATGTAACTTATATCATGATATAAATTACATATTTGATTTTGAATTAAAGCAAATTTAATTAAAAAATTCAAAGCTTATAATAAATTATTATCTAATAATCATTAACATAAAACTATACATTAAATATTTTAACATATAGTTTCAATATGTGACATTATATAATTATTAATCTAATTAATAATTACGACATTAAATAATTCATAATTATTTAATGTTTTATAAGTGAGTTAATAATTGGACTATCCAATTATTCCTTGGATTTCTATAGTATAATGAGCTAACATGGTGACCAAATGGACCTACAGTTCCAAACTCCAATAATGTCGAAATATTGAGTAAAACTCTATAATAAAATATTTCGAATTATTAACTTTAAGTTATTCCACTAAAAACCTAAAATTGCACTCTTGTTACTGCATATATGTTTTATACTGAAACTCATCGGCGTCCATCGATATAATCACTGCATACATATTGACCATCCACGAGTATCTCATAATTAGAGTCATATCATAATGTTCGTTATACCCCTCTAATTATTTTGTGTTGTAAGTACTATTGATTCTCAAATGAACGATTTATTTATAATTGTCATGAATATTAATATTTCTATTCGTAATAGAAAGATTTAAGCGTTCTAACCGTTCAAGTACCGAATCAACCCTTAAGGAAGATATTCATCTACTTCTTGCAAGAGTGAGTGGACTCCATATCTATATAAAAAGTCATCAGCCACCCACCAAACCATGTCCCCAAAGTACGTAGCTATTGGTCATGATTTCTTCACCAACCTCACCTTTGTAAATCAAAGGACATAGCTTGCCATGCACGAGTTCGCAGTACACTCAGGATTCAGATCAACCCATATATGATCATCTATTAAACTGATATGAATTTCTTTGTTTAACGGATATTAAAAGAAATTCATTTTCTTCTTAGTTCAGTCATGTATGATCACATCATATAATTTGCCTTCATTCTCATGTCACCACATGAACGAACTCGGATCAAAGTCGTCATACAATATGAAATGGATCGCAACTGTAGATAAATCACAAAAAAATGACCGTCTTTGTTTGCTCTCTACGGAGGATTCAAGATTACTAATTTCAGACTTAAATACTCTTGTGTATAATATTTATACACTAAGTCTAAAAGTACATTTAGTATCTAAGGACATACATGATAATTTATAAAATATGACTTTAAAATCAACATTTTAATAAATGAATAATTGTATTGTTTATTACTTAAAATGAAATCTCGTTTACATATTACATTATGCTCAATGTCATATATCTCAACACTGGGCAGCACCCTTACACTATAAGAAAATACAGAATTAGCGACGGAAATTAGCGTCGGAATGGTCCGTTTCAAAAATTAGAAATGAGATAGTGATGAAATTGAAATGGATAAAAACATTAGCTACATAATTTAACGACGGGACAGAATTCCGTAACTAATAGTGGCGGAAACAAAATCGCGGGAAGAAAAGCGACGGACATGGTAATCTGTCTCTATATTTTTAGAGACGGAATACAAATTTCGTCGCTATTTAGAGACAGAATTTAATTTCCATCGCTAAATAGAGACAGAATTTAATTTCTGTCGTTAATGTAGCGACGAAATATTAATTCCGTCTCTAGTTAGAGACATAATTTGTATTCCGTCTCAATTTCTGTCATTAAATTTAGCGACGAAATATTAATTCTGTCGCTAAATAGCGATGAAATACAAATTATGTCGCTAATGTTAGCGACGAAAATTAAATTTCGTCGCTAAATTTACTTAAATAAAAAAATTTCCCTTTCCTTTTGCCCCGTGACACCCAATGATCCCTAAATCCCTAAATTTTATTGCCACACCCTCTCTCAAGCTCCGGTCTCCCTCTGAATCTCAGCCTCACTTCTCGCCCTCTGTCTCACACTCTCACGAAGAAGCTAGGTAAATCAATTTTCTTCTTATTTTTCTTTTCTCTTTTGACGAAAAATGAGAGAAAAAAATTGACTTTTCGATTTATTGTTTTGTTGAAAAAACTTAGAATAAAATCGTTTCTTTTTTGTTTTCACTGAATATTTATTTGTTTGTGGAAATTTGAGTGATACTTGAAGTGGGTTTCTTTTGATTGTTTTTACTTTTTACTTTTTACTTTTGAGCTTATAAAGTTCAGATTTTCATTGTGAGGGAGAATCAAGTATAGGATAAAATTAGGAGGGAAGATTCAAGGCTTAGAAACCCTAATGAGCTAGAACCGAGATTGGGAAGGAGAGGATAACTTTATCTTATAGCTTGTAACTTTGATGATTTGTTGTTTATATTGATGGTAATTACTTGTGACGATAATGATGATGTTATTGAGTGATGTGACAAAATAAAGTGGTTATTTGATGATGATGTTGATTTCGGCTAGGGGAAGTTGCTTTGATATGTGTTGACAGACGAAAATCTCCATCATAGGACGAAATCGCCCTGGGACGAAAGAAAGAACGAAGGAAAGAAGGCCGATGGACCGAAGAGCGACGAAGAGCTTAAGGCGACCGAACCAGCGATTAGGACGAAAACCTATAATGCGGTTACTTCCACGATCGTAGCAGTTGGACGGTTTTCCCTCCACAACCAAGCAGTTGAGACACGCAGCTCAGCGGTTACAGGCACGATCCTGCAACTGCAGGAAGATACTGGAATCGCCTAAAACGGTTGACAATCGCCACTATAAAAGCCTATCTACACCAAGAGAAAACCTATAAAGCCTACCAAATGAAGACTCAAATGAGCATATTTTTATTTTTCATTTCTTAGATTGTAACCTTAGGACTGTAACTTGTGTGCTTGCGCCCCTTGAAGGCTTATTCACTCAATCAAACACCCCATGCTGGGACTTTGTCTCAGGAGGTTTGAACCTTATACGCTCTTCTTTCTTCACGCATAGAAATTGCGCAAAAAATTTTGGCGACCAAAGTGGGAGGATTGGTGTAAAGAGTGGAGATGCCTCCGAAAAAAAACGCTCAAATTGGCTCAACTGCGGAGGAAGGAGGACTGGAGCAAACCAACCAGCCCAACATTCCAGCCATAGTGGGTCAATTCGAGGGTCTGGCAGATGCTAATCGGTACGAATATATGAGAGAGCTCAGCCCTAACGCGGTGCGTGCGTTGTTCGGTGAATTCACACAGGATGTTGTCGAACAGGTTAGGCTTTAAAATGCGCATGTCATAGATAAATTCTTATCGACTACCAATTCGCATTATGAAAACATGGCTAAACATCTAAGCTCGGTGAATGAATTAATGGCCAAATGTGTAAACGGCGGGACGGCGCTGCCGTGGACTACACCCCTCCCTGCGACAAACAGTCAGAAGGCTGGTCCTAGTAATGTTCCTCCACAGGGGACCAACATCCCTACGGTTCTCAGGGGAGGAATAAGTCCTGGAGGAAATGGCCCATAATTAGGGCCAAATATACACCAAGGGCCAAATATGGCACAAAATGAAGTGGTGTTGCCTCAGGGTGTCCAAGTTTCTCAGGGGCAGAATCATGATTATGTCCCACTTTTGAGAGGACCGCAGCCACCGCCCATAGCTGTGCCATTTAATGGCAATGATATGCTAATGGAGCAAATGACCGAGATCCTTCAAAACCAATTTGGTCTAGGCATATGGCCAATTCAGCCAAGATATCGGAAGCCGTATCCTGATTGGGTCGATGTGGCCTATCCATGACCTAGAAACTACAAGATACCAGATTTTTCTCTCTTTACGGGGTCTGAGGAAGTTTCTACCATGGAACACGTAGGGCGATTTACCCTTCAGTGTGGGGAAGTCAATGATTTCCACAAACTGAGGTTATTTCACGGCTCACTGTCAGGGGTAGCTTTCTCCTGGTATGTCAGTCTGCCGGCCAATTCGGTAGAAAGTTGGCAGAAAATGGAGCAACTGTTTCATGTGCAATTTTACAAGGCTAAATCTGAAGTGGCCTTAGCCGATTTGGCAAACCTAAGACAATTGTCAGGAGAGTGGGCCGAAATTTTTTTACAACGGTTTAAGGTAGCCCGAGGCCGATGTTACATGTCTTTGCCCGAAAAAGAATTTGTGAGGATCGCTCAAGGTTGCTTAAATCTCGATCTAAAAAAGAAGTTTCAGGATCGCGAGTTTTGGGACATTCCCCAACTCACCACTAGTGTGGTGCGTTATGAGCGATTATTACGAGAAGAAGAGTAAATGAAGAATTCGAGGAAAGGGACATATTACAGGAATATCGACTATGAAATGGGTGAAGTAGACACCGAGTCGGCCGATTTATGTTTGGCCGAGTTGGTTAAAGGAAAACCTTACGTTTGCAAGACGTGGGCGGAACCCCAAGCAAGTGAAAAGAATGATAAAAAGAGCAGGAACTTCTCCTTTGATATTACTAAAGTCGATGCTATATTTGACCAGTTATATAAGGACAAGCAAATTAGCTTGAGCGACCGACACACGTTGCCAACAGCCGAGCAAATCGGTAGTAAAAAATATTGTAAGTGGCACAATGCATGGTCTCATACAACTAGTAATTGTCTTGTTTTTCATAATGTCTTACAGGATGCCATAGAATCTGGATGAATCACGTTCGAGAAAAAGATGGCAGTGGACAGCGACCCGTTTCCAAAATCGGTGGGGTTGAACATGATCAATCCAGACCTTGCCAAGATGAATCTGTCGAAAGTCAAATTAGTGCTAGACGAAGGACAACATCGTCATCGTCCAAGCGCTCTGGAAAGGATTAAGGCACCTTCAAAGCAAGGAGACCAGCATAACATTTGTATTCGATGCAAGAACGACATGAAATGGATGAAAGAGTTAGAAGACACTTGCGAAAGGCCTGCAAAGAGAAAGTCATCATCATGGCAGCCCCGGACCTTCGCCCCAAGGTTCTATGGGAAGAATTCAAATTTCATCCAAAATATAAGGACGTTCAGGCCCAAGATTAATCGGCCTAATATTTGGCATCCGTACCAAAAGCCACACTCGGGCCAGCGGCCATGCATGAACTATCCCCCTGTAGACGAAATGACAAGGATACAGTTGAGGCGACATCAAAGGAATTATGGCCGTTTGATGCGTCGACAAGGTGAAGCAAATGCCACCACATGCCGTAGCCCTCGCACCACAGAGAAAACAGAAGTAAACAAAAAAGGGGGTGACAACAAAAAAGGAACGATGACAAGTTGCGATGAACGCACTAAATTCGGCAGACAGAAGAGGGACGAAACACATGATGAAGAGCCACCTATCGTCATTCAGTTCGGCAGTATGCCGCCAGTTGTGGCTAATCATTACCTATTGCCTGGGAAATTCAGGAGAGATAATAATGGGGAAGCCGGAACAAACGATGACGTTTATGAGGGTGACGAAACTGAATTTGCAGTGCTCTCAATCACTCTTGTGATATTTTTATATCGTACCGAAAGTGTACGGTGTCAAGTTTTAGTATAAATGAGTTTAGAGTGTCGAACCCACAGGGATTGCGTTAACTCGCACTAAGTACTACAATTAATAATCCTAACTTTATTTAGACAATAATTAATAAAGATTTATTTAAATAAACAAAATATAAAATAATAAAATAGGAGGAACTAATACTATAGAGATTCTGGATCCTGATTTCACCTAGCTGTCGCCTTTGTATTTGTTATGCCACTTAATCTTTGTTCAGTTATATTATTTATAAGTTAAGATTCCGCAAATATCTACTCCATCTCTTGAGCATCAGTGAAAATATCATCAACTACAGACTTCGATATCTCTATAAAAATCCAATAGTTGACAACTCATTACGCTTTGTGATTCTATGTTAACGACTTCAAAGGATTACAGATTCTCTCGAACTCTATAAAAAGGATGAGTGGTAAAACTATCACTATTTCCCACTCATTTAACTTAATATTTTGTATAGTTTCTTGAGTTTTGTGAATATTTTGATGTGTTTTGTGTTATTTTGTAGATAAATAAAGTTTCAGGACATTCTGGAGGTGATTTGAAGCAAAACTGTGAAATTTGGTGAAATTTGGCAAAAAGGGTATTTTGGTAATTTTGGGCGTCCCGACCTCTAACATGCACCATAGACTGCTAATATGCGCCATGTCAACAAGTCAAAGTTTCCAAGTTTGACTTTGCTAACGTGCACCATGCCACGTGTCATCATCACAAGCAATCTGCTAACGTGCACCGCATGCCACATGTCAAAAATTCAACGAGCCGTTTTTTTTAGCCACCATGCCACGTGTCGAAAATTCAGCGATCCAAAAAAAAAAAAATAATAATAAAAAAAAAATAAGAAAAATAATAATAATAAATTGGATTTTTTTGCCTATAAATAGATTTTGAATTTTTAGTTTCAAATGTACCTCTTCCTCTGAAATCCTTATATATAAATTGAGAGTTCTCTTCTTTAGTTTCTTTTATTCAGTTTTATTTACTTTTGTAGTAGTAATTGTCTTCTATAAATAGTAGTTTTTATTCATCCATGAGGGGGTAACTTCTCCATGCTGAGGTAACAAGGTAATACTTTTACTTTTGCTATTTAGATTAATCTCCCTTAAAATATAATATATAAACTATTTAAAACCTGAATTAATAAATGATACCGCCATTCCGGACAGTTGGTTATTCAATTTAAATTGGTTAAACCTGACTTAATGAGGATACCGCCATACTGGACGGTTGGTTTAAGTTTATATTTCTGTTCCGCCTTATGGCTGGTATATTTGAATTTGACTTAATCAGGATACCGCCATTCCGGACGGTTGGTTTAAAATATCACAAGATTATATATTATTTTGTGGGAGATATCTAAATAGTAAATAGTATAAGTTAATTCTTTTACCTTAGCATTTTTTTTTTTTTTTGCATTTACTTTTTAGTAATTTTTATGTCTTTTTTTTATTTGTCATAACTATGTGTTATAACTAAGTTAGTTTCTAGGTTGTGATGAAATCTAATATCACCGGTTTATAAGAGGTTATTTTATAATTTGAGTAATTTAAAGGTTTACTTATTAAGGCTTAAATGCTTCTTGTTGTTTGATCACCAATAAGATTAATGTGGTAAATCTAAAATGAACTAGACATAGGGATTTTAGGTTTCAACCTTTGACTTAATAGCCCACGATCTTCTTTGAGGATAGATAACCCTTTAATAGATTTCCTTACAGGATAGACATATACTTGTTGGGCGGGGGTAGCCATAATTAGAACTTAAACTTAATGAATCCAGATAATTTGGTTGACATAGACATATGGTTCAATTGGATTAAACTGGGTATTTGTGTCTGACCATCGACATATGCTTTCACATAAATTCGTGTTCCAGGTTAGTAAACTGATTTATTACACAAACTTAAAATAATCACTTCATCTTTTTAAAGATATTAGAATGATTCACAACCCTAGATCTTTGAGTCTTTTATTTTCCTTAGTATTTTCTTTTGTCTTTTTATCTTTTTATTTATTTAGCAAATCTACAAATCAAATCATTCAAGCAATCAATTCCATTCTCCCTCAATTAGATATTTGTAAATAAATAGTATCAACAAATAATAACAATAGTAGGAATTAAGTCATCATGGGATCGATATTTTTATACTACTTGAACGATACGTGCGCTTGCGTTATACGTGTGTGTTTACGCCAGTCAAGTTTTTGGCGCCGTTGCCGGGGACTTATTTTTCTTGAGTTATTAATTTTGAAGCTATCTAATTTACTTGTATCTAATTTTCCTTGTTTTTTTATCTGCAATTTTTATTTCTTTCTTTTATTTTCAGGTGATTAAAAAATGAAACATTTTGAAACATTACGAGCTTTACTAGAAAAAGATACACCCCAAATCCAGGAGCAACAGTCTAGTTTTCTGAGGCCTATTGTCCAGCCCAATAATTATCACTGGATTTCAGAATCAAGCAATACTGCATTTTCTCATCAGAATGAAATGGGGAGATGTGTAATATGGGATGGTAACCACCCGAGCGATCAATGTATATACCTTTCAGAGTGGAAGAATTATTGGAATCATTCAAGGTACGTAGAATTATCACATTTTCCATCTTATCCACCATTCATCTACGATCTTCATCAAGAACCAGATTCATCAGAGGAAGATCAGTTGAATGACATGCTAAAATATTGGCTCGAGAAACGAGAAGCTCTATTTGATGTACAAATTCAGAGTCAAGCGGCGTCTATACAGAGGATGACAGATCAAGTTAGACAACTAACAGACAACCTGAATCAAATATCTCACGGAGAAAATTCAAATATACTAAAGAAGCCTTCGAATATCCTAAGATTCATCATGACATCATAACAGAGGACGAGGCTGAGCAGTATCAAGAATCAGAGGTATCAGTTCAGGAACCTGCACCAGCAAAGTCTTAATTTCATTTTTATTATTCTGACTCTGACGAGGATGAAGAAGCTGAGTTACTTATACCAACTGCACCAACTGCACCAACAAGGAAGGATGAAACTTTCCATCCTCAGAATGCAGATCTTGGAGAATGCTTTGCACTAATGTTTGAAGATGATCTACCTAAGCCAATCAGTTCACTCAGATAAGAGGATGAAGACCTAAAATCTGACATTTCTTTACATTCTCACATTGATATTTCAGAAGCATGTATTTCACAGATGACAGATGAAGAACTGAATGCTGAGATCCTAAAATTTATCTGTGAAGAAAAGGTGGAGCAAGAAGCAGAGCAAATAAAGGAGCAATTGTTAGACAAAATTAAAGATACAGTGAATTCAAGAGAAGCATCGCTGTTTTGGGGAGTACAAATCAAAGATATCAACCAGAAGCTTGACAGAATGGAATTTCCATTCCAAGTCAAGCACCATACGAGACCTCCTGATTTTCTTTCTTTCTTTTCAGGAATCACTGGAACAACAAAAATAAAAAAAGTGGCACAAGCACTAAATGGGTCAAAATTCTTTTTGCCCCTTTACCTTTGGAAGAGACCATTCAAAAGCAACACTCATGGGATTGTCTTTAATAGGACGTCCAAAATGACGTTGAAACCTCCTTGACAGATAGATTTCAGTCACGTCTGGCTGAAGACGAAAAATTTAGCGCTAGCAGGGAGGCAACCCATACAATTTGTTGTACTTTTTGTTTTCATATTTCATGTTATAGAATTTTTAATTTTGTGTGTTGTTTTGTAGGGAAAAGCACAAATGAAGAATTTTAAGACATAAGGAATGATGTTTGGCAATCATAAAGATGAGAACCAATTCATTAGCAATGGCTGAGTAAGGAATGAAATCTTGAGACACATCCTAATGGATTTATGTACCAAACGAGTGGCGTATTGCGTACACAATTCTGTTGCCTTTATTATTACTTTGATTCACTTTTCTGTTGTAATTATCTTTATTTTCGTAGACAGGATCCAGACCTTTTTGACCTTTCACGATTTCTTTTGTTTTATTTTGCTAACAAGCTTCCTTTGGAAGATACTAGTGCTATTATTACTCACCCTTTTCAGGTACTATAAATTCAGCCCGTCATTGCACCTTTGGAGGCATCCAGAGTTAAGAAAGAAATACATAAAAAATGGAAGCCACTTCAAGAAGACGAGTTGAGAACATCTGTGTGTTTTGCGGTAGTAGTGTTGGTGTTAAACCAAAATACGTAGAAGCAGCACAAGAATTGGGTCGAGTCTTAGCTGCAAGGAATATGCACTTAATATATGGCGGAGGCAATCTTGGACTAATGGGGATCATTTCAAAGGCCGTACAGGAAGGAGGCATCATGTTTTGGGAATCATCCCAAAACCCTTGGCAGAAGCAAATCTTATTGAATCATCAAACGGAGAGGAACTGATCGTGCCAGGTATGTCTGAATGACTGGTAGAAATGATTAACCGTTCTGATGCTTTTATTGCTTTGCCAGGTGGCTTGGGTACATTGGAGGAAATTTTTATAGTACTATCTTGGGCGAACTTGAACATACACCAGAAACCAATTGGACTACCCAATGTTGATGGATTTTATGATTTTCTTTGTGTGTTTCTTGATGATGCCCGGAGAAATGGGTTCGTGTCAAAACCTATGAAAGAACTCCTTTTTACTGCCAGGTCTGCTCCAGATCTAATAGACCAATTCTTAGCCTATGAACCACAAGTTGACCCTATCATTTCAAAGATAAAATGGTCCGATGATGATCGTGGTAAGAAGCGTCGAATAAATCTGGATCTTAACCTTTAATTTTCTTGTAGTAATTCAGCTAACCAGGTACTATCTTCTAAACTCTTCTTCAACTGTTTAAAGACATTGGGGACAATGTCTCATTTAGGTTTGGGGGTGAGGAATAGTTAATAGTACTTGTTTGTATTGTGTTTTTTTTTTAGTCTAAATTTTTTCGAAAAATACAAAACAATTAAAAATTTTTCAAAAATTACAAAAATATTTTGCATTTTTATCAAAGGTATATTTAAAGCTAGGTGATGGTTTGGTGTCTTCCTTCACTTACTACCTTTCTATAAGGAAAAGCTGTGAAGGCACCTAGATAATCATTCACCCGTAGCTTGTTGTGATAGACTAGTTTGGAGGACTTGTTGTTTATTCCTGACACCAAACGATAAGAGCCTAAGAGGTTGGGGTACTTAAGTGAGCCTCACTCCACCCTCCCTCTGGGGAATCTACAACGGGAATTCCATTCGACAGTTAGTCACACACCATGACCAGTAGAAGTTATTTCTTTATGTTTATGGTTTTTATGTTGACTAAAAATGTGAAATTTGTAAGAGATAGCTGTGTAAGGAATTCTCACTCCTGATACGTATTTCAAACCCATTTTTTCAAAACAAGTTAATTTTTGTTTAATTACTTTTGAATTATTTAATTTGTAAATTCTCCATAAAACTGACTAAAATAGATCTTCATATGCTCCGTTGGCAGATATTATCAACATACATGGTAACATACGGACATAGGATAAAATTGAAAAGATTGTAATATTCAGTGCTATAGTTTAATTCGAGAAGCATCTCAAAAAGTGATGGAATAAAAAAATATATACATCTGAGATCCGAGTTATTAAGTCTGTAAGGGTATTTTAAACACCTAGTGCCCTAAAACCAACTGGTTTGGGAGTCATTGGCCCAAAGCTCGCTACATGGATAAAAAATGATGAATATATATATATATATATATATATATATATATATATATATATATATATATATATATATATATATCTGAAGTCTGAGTAATTAAGTCCGTAGGGGTGTCTTAACACCTGATGCCCTAAAGCCAACTGGTTTGGGAGTCACCGACCTAAAGCTCGCTATATAGATGGAAGATATTGTATATAAATAAAAAAATAGAGAAAAGAACAAAATCAAAGAAAAATCAGAAAAATCAGAAAATTTATTCCATTGCTACAAAAAAGGTGTGAATTCTGATAAAAATTTAGGACAAAAATATTACTCTCTTATCAACTGCACTTATGACTGTTGTGGGCAAAAATGAGTTGTTTAATATTTTGTTGACTATGTATATGGAGAATGGTAAAAATAATCAGAGAATTTACTTATTCAGTAATTTAAAATGAAACAAAACAACTAGTAACTTGGAGTAGAAGTTTCACATGATTAGTCACTAACTTCTTTATTCTCTTTTCTCTTGTCTTTTTGCTTTTGTGTGCATTAGTTTCACTACCTTTTTTTTACTTTTATAAAAATATTTGTGGGTATCATTGCTGTAAACCCTCACGAGACTATAACTCGTCCACTAGGGACATCTAGGGTTTTTAAAGGCTTATTGCATATGCTAAATGCAATCGTGATCCCTACGAAAGTGGATTAGTTAAATTTTTATTATGTTATTTTATTTTGCTCGAGGACTAGCAAAATGTTAGGTTTGGGGGTGTGATGAGTGGTAAAACTATCACTATTTCCACTCATTTAACTTAATATTTTGTATAGTTTCTTGAGTTTTGTGAATATTTTGATGTGTTTTGTGTTATTTTGTAGATAAATAAAGTTTCAGGACATTCTGGAGGTGATTTGAAGCAAAACTGTGAAATTTGGTGAAATTTGGCAAAAAGGGTATTTTGGTAATTTTGGGCGTCCCGACCTCTAACATGCACCATAGACTGCTAATATGCGCCAGGTCAACAAGTCAAAGTTGCCAAGTTTGACTTTGCTAACGTGCATCATGCCACGTGTCATCATCACAAGCAATCTGCTAACGTGCACCGCATGCCACACGTCAAAAATTCAACGAGCCGTTTTTTTAGCCACCATGCCACGTGTCGAAAATTCAGCGATCCAAAAAAAAAAATAATAATAATAAAAAAAATCAGAAAAATAATAATAATAAATTGGATTTTTTTACCTATAAATAGATTTTGAATTTTTAATTTCAAATGTACCTCTTCCTATGAAATCCTTATATATAAATTGAGAGTTCTCTTCTTTAGTTTCTTTTATTCAGTTTTATTTACGTTTGTAGTAGTAATTGTCTTCTATAAATAGTAGTTTTTATTCATCCATGAGGGGGTAACTTCTCCATGCTGAGGTAACAAGGTAATACTTTTACTTTTGCTATTTAGATTAATCTCCCTTAAAATATAATATATAAACTATTTAAAACCTGAATTAATAAAGGATACCGCCATTCCGGACGGTTGGTTATTCAATTTAAATTGGTTAAACCTGACTTAATGAGGATACCGCCATACTGGACGGTTGGTTTAAGTTTATATTTCTGTTCCGCCTTATGGCTGGTATATTTGAATTTGACTTAATCAGGATACCGCCATTCCGGACGGTTGGTTTAAAATATCACAAGATTATATATTATTTTGTGGGAGATATCTAAATAGTAAATAGTATAAGTTAATTCCTTTTACCTTAGCATTTTTTTTTTTTTTTTGCATTTACTTTTTAGTAATTTTTATGTCTTTTTTTTATTTGTCATAACTATGTGTTATAACTAAGTTAGTTTCTAGGTTGTGATGAAATCTAATATCACCGGTTTATAAGAGGTTATTTTATAATTTGAGTAATTTAAAGGTTTACTTATTAAGGCTTAAATGCTTCTTGTTGTTTGATCACTAATAAGATTAATGTGGTAAATCTAAAATGAATTAGACATAGGGATTTTAGGTTTCAACCTTTGACTTAATAGCCCACGATCTTCTTTGAGGATAGATAACCCTTTAATAGATTTCCTTACAGGATAGACATATACTTGTTGGGCGGGGGTAGCCATAATTAGAACTTAAACTTAATGAATCCAGATAATTTGGTTGACATAGACATATGGTTCAATTGGATTAAACTGGGTATTTGTGTCTGACCATCGACATATGCTTTCACATAAATTCGTGTTCCAGGTTAGTAAACTGATTTATTACACAAACTTAAAATAATCACTTCATCTTTTTAAAAATATTAGAATGATTCACAACCCTAGATCTTTGAGTCTTTTATTTTCCTTAGTATTTTCTTTTGTCTTTTTATCTTTTTATTTATTTAGCAAATCTACAAATCAAATCATTCAAGCAATCAATTCCCTTCTCCCTCAATTAGATATTTGTAAATAAATAGTATCAACAAATAATAACAATAGTAGGAATTAAGTCCTCGTGGGATCGATATTTTTATACTACTTGAACGATACGTGCGCTTGCGTTATACGTGTGTGTTTACGCCGGTCAAAAATCCTAGGCTATATTCTCTATATCTTTTCAAAATCTCCTCTCTCGAGTGATAGATTTTAAACATTCATCATCTTCAATTGTGGCCAACAATCAAGAAGCATTAAACTCAAAAGAATATAAATAAATTAATAAAACTTCATAACAAAATTGATAAACAAAATACAAGGTTCAAGCATAGATTACATCATTCTCCAGAATTAAGGAGTTAGTTCATGACAAAAGATAAAATCAATGATAAGCAATTCATGAATCTAATGGAAACCATTAGATTTCTAAGAAAGAAACAAGAAGATAAAACCCGAATTGAATCTCTTCCTCCTCGGATGTCACATCCTTTGTCTCCTCTTGTCGCTCTTCAATCCTCTCCTTGGATCTCTAAAAATATTTATTTTTGTGTTTTGTGCTGTGTATTAGCCTCCCCTTGAGTGTTGGATGGAGGGGCGACGACAGCAAAATGAGTTATTCCATTGGACATGCAAGTGGGAAGTACTACGAAGACAGTAGTATTTTTCGCCATAGATGGGCCAACCACATACAATATGCTCATGGGACGAGACTGGATTCACGGCAGCCGATGCATCCCTTCATCCCTTCATCAATGTCTGGTTTTCTGGAACCAAAGGGACGAAGTGGAGATAGTGCATGCCGACAATAAGCCTTTCGCTGCGGAGATAAACTCGTCCGAGTACTTCATGTACGAAGGGAACTATGGGCCGACCAGAGTTTTGAATAAAGGGAAAGCCCGACCATTGTGGCTCAGAATGACGAGCCTTACCCCGCTGGGTTACTAGACGATTTGTTTGCACATACGAGACCAACCACAACGGTTCGAATGAAGTACAACCAAAATAAGGAGCAAGCCGCTCTTGCGGCCTCCAAGGCCAATTTATTGGCCTATGTAATGGAGCGAAGAAGTGAGGACGAAGCACAGGCCGCTATTTCGGCCTTAAGAGGAAAATTACTGGCACTCCAGACGGAGGACAAAATAAAAGAACTATGTGGAGTGGACTGCTTGATGGAATGAGAAGAATCAAAGGAAGAAGAGTACGCCCTGAATGGACGACGCAAGAAAAACATCTCAAGAGGACAAGATGCTTTGGACGAGATAAATCTGGGGAATGAGCACGATAGGCGCATAACTTACGTCAGCAAGGAATTGGAGCCCCATGTACGTGAAAAGTTAATTTGTTTTTTTCAAGAATATAAAGATTGTTTTGCATGGGACTACAATGAAATGTCTGGCTTAGATAGGACGTTGGTGGAGCATAGGCTGCCAATCATGCCAAGCCATAGGCCTCATAGGCAGCCTCCCCAGAGGTTTGTGCCTAATGTCATGCCTGATATTAAGAAAGAAGTTGAACGATTGTTAGAGGCAAAATTCATTAGGACGACCAGATATGTGGAATGGTTGTCAAATATTGTCCCAGTTAGGAAAAAGAATGGAAAGATAAAGATCTGTATAGACTTCAGAAATTTAAACCTAGAAACACCAAAGGATTAATACCCAATGCCGACAGTAGATTCCCTAGTGGATTCCACGACGGGGTATCAATTATACTCGTTTATGGATAGGTATGCGGGCTATAATCAGATTTACATCGCCGAAGATGATGTACACAAGACGACCTTTAGATGCCCAGGCTCTCTAGGGTGTTATGAGTGGGCGGTCATGCCATTCGGCCTGAAAAATGCTGGTGCCACTTATCAGCGGGCCATGAACTTGATCTTTCATGACATGATTGGCAAATTCGTAGAAGTCTATGTGGACGATATAGTGGCTAAATCCGTGACTACGGACGAACATTTTGGCCATTTAGCAACGACCTTCGAACGAATGAGAAAGTTCAAACTAAGAATGAACCCTGCCAAGTGCATTTTCGGGGTGTGCGCAGGAAATTTCCTAGGGTTTCTAGTGCACCAACGGGGAATTGAGATCGACACCAATAAGTCTCAGACGATCATCGAAGCTATGCCACCCCGAAATAAAAAGAGTTGTAGAGGTTTTTAGGGTAAATTAACTTCTTAAGGCGATTCATCTCCAACTGTGCAGGGAAAACAAAAATGTTCTCCTCCTTATTGAAGCTAAAAGGCGAGGACAAATTCGTCTGGACCGAGGAACATCAACGACCATTTGACAGCCTGAAGAAATACTTGTCACAGCCGCCGGTGATGGTACCTCCAGTGCCAGGAATGCCAGTAAAGTTGTACATAGCGGCTGAAGAGCAGTCCATAGCTAGGATGATCGCGCAAGATGACGACATGAACATTGAGTGAGCCATTTACTATATCAGCAGAAAATTGGTGAATTATGAATGTAACTATTCTCCCATGGAGAAATTATGTTTGGCTTTGTACTTCACATGTACTAAATTACGAGCCTACCTTAGACCGAATATAGTGTATTTGATTACAAGAATTAATATAATAAAGTACATGTTTTCTCGTCCCATCTTGCATCAAAGAGTTGGGTTTTGGTCACTATCACTTTCAGAATTTGATATACGGCATGAACCCCAGAGGGACGTTAAAAATCAAGCCTTGGCCGATTTTTTGGCCGACCATCCATGTTTGAGCACGATCAGGGAAATAGAAATGGATTTGGACAAATGTAGTCTGAAACCATAGACGATGTATTTCGACGGATCCAGCACAATGAATGGAGCTGGAATAAGATTAGTCCTGGTCAGCCCGTTGGGAGAATCTTTCTAATTTCTAGTCAAGTTGAACGAATACTGCATCAATAACCAGGCTGAATACGAAGCCTTGATACTTGGGCTAGAGATGCTTCTCAATATGGGAGTAACCCATGCGTCCATTAAGGGAGATTCGCAGCTGGTAATTCAACAAGTGATAGGAGCTTTCAAATGTCAAAGCCCATCAGTCATGGCATTATTGGACGTGGGCAAAGAATTGGTAGAACGATTTGATCACGCTGAATTAGAATACGTTCCAAGGGCGAAGAACGAATTGGCCAATAGCTTAGCCCAAGCAGCCTCCGGATATAAACAGACAAACATAGGTGGGGTATACAGGAGCGAAGATGTTGAGCCAGCCCTCATGAGGCGAGCTAAAGATACGGACGCCATGGTCATCGAAGCCGAAATGAAGGACGATTGGAGAAACAAAATCAAGACATTCCTAAAACAGCCCGAAGCAGGGAAGGATCAAAGGTTAAAACTTAAAGCTTTGAACTATATAGTATTAGGAGATGTGCTATATAAGAAACGACAAGATGGGTTGTTGTTGAAATGTGTAGGGCCATCCGAATCCAAAACTATCACGGCCGAAGTGCATGAAGGCATTTGTGGGGCTCACCAAGCCGGGGTAAAGATGAGATGGTTGATTATACGAAGCGGCTATTATTGGCTGAAGATGGGAGAATCGTGCATCTCGTATGCCAAAGGATGCATTGCTTGTCAGAAGCACGGGCCTATTCAGAGGGCTCCAACAACCGAGATGATCCCAGTCATTAAACCGTGGCCGTTTATGGGATGGACGATAGACTTGATAGGGAAGATTTACCCTGCATCGAGTAAGAGGCATACTTTCATCGTCGTTGCCACCGACTTCTTCACCAAATGGGTGGAAGCCATCCCGGTTGTAGAAATCTCCCAAGAGCAGATCATCAAGTTCATAAAGGAACATATAATTCACCGATTTGGTATACCACAGACAATAATGGTAGATCATGGTACTTCATTAAATGGTGAAAAGGTAAAAGACTTCCTGGGCGAATACGGAGTCCGACTAGTGAACATTACCCCTTATTACCCTCAGTCAAATGGTCAAGCAGAATCGACCAACAAGAACTTAAAGGATTGATTCAGAAGATGGTGACATACAATGCCAAACGATGGGATGAATATTTGAGTCAAGTTTTATGGGCCTATAGAACGTCGCCGCAAACAATTACTTCGGTGACGCCGTTCCAATTAGTGTATGGTCAAGAGGCCGTGCTTCCAGTGGAAATGAATATTGAGTCTACCAGGGTGATGCTGCAAGAAAAACTGACACGGGAGGACTACGACGAGGCAATGATCCAGAACTTGTTGGAATTAGACGACATCAGATGTGATGCGCTAAATCGTCTAGAAGCACAAAAGAGAAGGATAGCCAAGGAATACAACCTCAGAGTAATGGCTAAATCGTTCAGGGAGGGCGAATTAGTGTGGAAGACTGTATTACCACTTGGTTCTAATTACCCGGCGTATGGAAAATGGTCGCCCAATTGGGAAGGCTCATTCGTGGTAAAAAACGTGTTGCCAAATGGAGCCTATCATCTACAAGACTTAAACGGAAGAGTGAATGCAAGAGCGATAAACGGAAAATACTTAAAGAAATATGTGCCCTCTATATGGGAGCACGAAAACGTACAAAATGCACTGAAACAATAATAAGTTCTCATTAAACATGGACGAAGACGTCCTAAGAGTACAAGGGATGGACGATACAACGTCTTACGAAAAGTATTACTTTTGACCCGAAAATCCCCAGGCAGCTCCTTAATGGCCGATAGCATATTCCTACTCAGGCGCCATTCGTCCTGTATTTCTATACCCACTGCATCCAAGTCAGCCAGGTTTTTCTCAAAATTGATGCGGGCCAAACCTTCATACTCCGTCATAGACCGACCCATCCCCGCTGCTTGAGAAGCAATGGTCCTCTTTTTAGCCTCTTTCCTCATACGGCTTTCCTCAACAAGACGCTGAAGCTCTTGTAACTGCCGCTCCAGGTCTAGGAAGACCGACTCCTCAGTCATCATCTATTCAGTAGTCTCCCTCAAGGCCTGATGAAGGTCATCCAGAGAGCCACAGAGCGTTTCTTTCCTCAATACAGAAGAGTGAAGTCCAACCCTCTGGCTGTGCGTATTACGATACCGAGAGAGAAGGGCTGCTATGCCGTCTTGCATTTCTTGGAGGAAAAGCCGATCATCAACCGATATGGACAAGGCAGGGAGGGCCAATATCCGGCTCAACTCGGAGGAGCTTTTGTCCAATTGAAGGACGTTCTCTGGCTGTGCGGCCTGACTAATTTCCAGTGCAGCAAAGGAAGCGTATTGGCCAAAGACCTCATGAAGGACTTCGAGGTCTGCACTGATGCTGACCAAAGGCGAAGGAGGCCGAAAAGAAGCAGATAAAAGTCGTCCAAAATGATCCAAAATGTCCTGGACTGTTTGCAACAATGGGTCGGATGCCTGTACACAAAGAAGAAATTAGCGAATATAAGCCAGGGTCATGAAGAACTAGAAAAGAAGAAAAGACTTACCATCCCAGAACCAGAACTAGAAGGCTGATCTACCAGTGCCTCGAATGCTTCAGCTGCGGTCTGTGTTAGCTCTTGATGAGATGAAAGCCCTGTGGATGATGGATGCTGGGGGACAAGAGTCGACGGAAGTACGGCCTGAGAAGAAGACGGTCGAGCAAGAAAACTCGTTGGCAAAATGGGAGACTCAGCCCGAGGGGGCAATGGTTTCTCAGGAGCGGCCGGCACTTGGACTGTTTGAGCAGGAGCTGCGGAAGAAGTAATCATGAGAGCCGAAGATGACGTCTGCTCAGGCTCAAGAAACTCCACTTTAGAAGAAGAAGGCAGAGGAACCGAAGATGATGATTGTGCTAAGGCCGAAGCCTGACGCGCAGAAGTGCTGGGGGACACCGCTTCTGGCGTTGAAGGTTGTGTCGCAGTAGTCGGCCGAACATCTGCAAGAGAATCGGAGTCGGATGAATCAGAAATATAAATGATTTCATCTTCTTCGTAAATGCGACAAAGGACGTCGTCTTTATACATAGACCGAGCCTCTTCTAATGACTCCAATTCGGTCAAACTATAAAGGCCGTCCACGTCCCTATAACTCCCCATAAGTCCTGAGGCAGACATCCTGCGTACTAAAGGGAAGAGCTGCTTAAGGTAATGCCACAAAGCCCCTGTCGGCCAAATAGACTCTGGCACTTCAGCCTCATTATCCGGATCCTGCACGATTGGAACAAAACCATCCGAAGAGAAGCGCTCAAATAAAGGATGATCACCAGGAATTTCCTCAACTCTTGGACGCGAACGACTAGATTCAACAGATGGCTCCGTACCTTGGGGGTCGGCTCCAATTGCACCTTCCTATCCTGGAAATTGCTCCATGACGGGACCTTCGGCCACGTCCTCCTCGTCAGAGGGAAATTGAACAACCGGCATCCCTGCAGGTCCCGCTCCCTCGCCTCCGCCCACAGGAGCTTCGGCCTCCGAAATTCGCGCCGTTTCAGGAACTGCGGAGGACAGATCAATCTTAAGAGCCTGCACCAAAAATACACAGTTGTGACCTCAAACTTGTATGAATGCAAAAGAAATCAGGTCTCAAACTCATACCTTAGAGCGACAGACGAGCGGAACGTCCGAATCAGAGCTTCCGCTGGGAGAAGGCTGCTTCATTTTAGCAAGCTTCATTCTCTTGGGCTTAGACGCCTCAGCTACCTTCGTCGACCCCGACGGCTCAGAAGACTTGGGGGACAAAGGAATAGAAGAAACAACTCTCGCAGAAGGTAGAGAAAAAATTCGTTCGCGGATGGATGGCCAAAAACGATCAAAAGAGGGATGAACGGACGTACAATGAGCAAATGAATCAATTACAAAAGAAGAAATCAAAGATCGTGTTTCTGCCACAGAATCCTCAACTTCTGAGACCGAAAAAACCTTAAAACGGTCTAGCGACGCAGAATACGAATGAAAGAAAGTAAGGGGCCACCCTTGGATGAGGCCAAATTGACGGGCGAAAAAGTTGGGCGAGACCTCCACTCCAGCCTTACCATTGGCCCCAGTCAAGATGTCATGAACCAGGTCACGATTGCATAAAAACTTGCGCCATATACGAAGACCTGATTCGTCCTCTTCCGAAAGAGGAAGGTCATGGACGAAAAACGGACTGTTCGACACAGTAAAAGGGAAAAAAAGGGAACCCGAGGAAGAGTATAAAAATAATCAAAGGTGGCACGAGGAAGGAAAGAAGACGGCCTAAGCTGAGCAAAGAGAAGGCTGGCACAAGAGTAAGGGTGAGTCGAATCAATTGTACCAAAAATAGGAAATGAAGCTCTCAACCAAAGTTGGACGACCCACAAGGGACCAGAAGCAATGGTGATAACCCCGACCGAAGTTACTTTTGGAGGACGGCCAGCCCCCGATACATGGGTGTACAAATGATATATTTGCACAACCAGTAATGAAGGAAGGCTGTACGCTCTAGCATTTAAACCGTACCGGCCGTTTTTGAATATGTGCGAAGAAGAGAAGAGTGGGACGAAAAGAAGGAAGAGCCCATTGAAGGTGGGGGAAAACGAAAGTTTGTGGATGCTGAAATGGTCGCTCCAAGAGGGGTCAGACCAGTAAGAGCACCAACATCACGAAGGGTGATAGTAAAGGGCCTGACCGGAAAAATGAATACATTGTACTCGGAAGACCAAAAGAGTAAGGAAATGAGAAAAAAGTTACGATCAAAAGCCGGCAGGGACAAAGAAAGCTCAATGAGAGGAAGAGGATGGTGTTTGTCTAAAAAGGTACGGGTATCCGCATGTAACAGCACACGTTGATACCAGGCTTCGAAGGCTATATCGGGCTTGGGCCAGGTGCGAATCGGATTGGACTGAGCAATGACAGAAATGTTGAGTGGTTCAGAAAATGGGGGCCTAGAAGAAGAGGGAAATTTCTGAGCCAACGGTGCCGTTGCGATAGCATTATCATCGATGAAGAAGGGGCCAAGAGCGCATTGGCCGAAATCCTCAATGAGAGTGTGAAGGCCAAAGACGCCCACATAAGAATCTTCCAACGCCAACTTATAATCAGCGAAAGTTGAGTCGCTAGTTTTGGGAAAAGAGGAAGAAGAAGCCATTGATGACAAAAGATCAAGAAAGCAATAAAAGCGAGTTTGCAGAAAGAGTTGAGGGTAGAGCAAGAAACAGAGGGGGATGAAGCCTTATAAACAGACGAAGGGTTTAACCCGGGGCGGGTTTCGCAACATGAATCGTCGATGAGTGAAAGCGGCGGGAAAACAGAAAAGGATATAAAATGCCCTAGACAGGTGTTCGAATGCAACTCGCTGCACAAGTGACGTATGACGGAAGGAAACACGGAAGTGACGTAAAAAACGGCTCTTAAATGGGCCTCATGATGAAACGTATAGGAAGGGCCGCACATTTATGGCAGATATGATGGGTTCACGTAGAACTCTAAAGGACGACCCGACAAACTATAGGGCGAAGAGTCTAACCCCGAATTTACTTCGCTCGACCTCGCTACTTCGGCCTCCAGCAGATCGGCCGAGCCTCAAAATCTTAGCATCGGTCTTCAGAATCGGCCAAGAACATGTGTCAACACTACATTTTCCAGAGGCGTCGCCCAAGCTTTCTCCATTATTAACACAAATAGTGAAGACTGATATAACAAGACCATCAGGCCACAGGCTTACTTTGGCAGAGGACCAGACTTTGGACAGGGAGCCCCTCCAATCGATCAGACAGCACGTGGAAAAACCCTTCACGTGACAACAGTACCATGGCTTGGGAGTATATAAAAGGGGGAAATCCAATCGATCAGACAACATGTGGAAAAACCTTTCACGTGACAACAGTACCATGGCTTGGGAGTATATAAAAGGGGGAAAATGAAAAGGCAATTTTGCAAGGTCTCATAACCACCTTTTTAAAGGCCAACCTTACTAACCAGACTCTCCATAGTCAAACAGAGTCCCGAAAATGAGAAGGAAAAGATCGGAAGAGGCAGAGGCAGAGCAGAGTTGGAAAAAGGAAAAACTCTGCATGAAACATAAGCCACCAGGGGTCGAAGCTTCTCTTTAGTAAAGTGTGAAATGGAATGTAAGAAGACTCGCTAACGGCCATCCACACGGCGTAAGGTGTGAAATGAAATGTAAGGTTGTGGATGGGTTGCGTCCGTTAGCGACAAATTGTCCGGGGTCCTCTGTGTGGAAGGTATTGCATCTCCCGAGTTGCGAATGGGTTACACTCGTTAACAATAGCTGGCCTGAGCTTCTCTACGCGGAGCATGCTGCTTACCTGGGACCTCGGATTCTATAGACTGGGGATTGGTCGAATGATGGGTGACCGGCGTAAACACACACGTATAACGCAAGTGCACGTATCGTTCAAGTAGTATAAAAATATCGATCCCACGAGGACTTAATATCTAATCTATTAATTTTATGAGGTCAAATGATTACTAGTATCTAACAGATTGTTTGATTGATTTGAAATGATGACGATTCTAAATTTAAAAACAAGTAAATAAAATTGTTCGAAAGTAGGTTTTAAGAAAATTCAATATTAAAAACTATCTAGGGTTGTGATTTCTTCCAATATCATTTTAAAGATGAAGTGGTTATCTTAAAGTTGGGTAATATATTGATTTATTAACCTGGAACACTAAATTATGTGTAAGCCTCTGTCGATGGTCAGACACAAATACCCAGTTTAATCCAATTGAACCATATGTCTATGTCAACCAAATTATCTGGATTCATTAAGTTTAAGTTTCAATTATGGCTACCCCCGCCCGACAGGTATATGTCTATCATGTAAGGAAATCTATTAAAGGGTTATCTATCCTCAAGGAAGATCGTGGACTATTGAGTCTAAGGCTGAAACCTAAAATTCCATTGTCAAGTTTATTTTAGATTTACCATATCAATCTTATTAGTAGCCAATTAACAAGACGCATTAAGCTTAAGACTTAATAAGTAAACCTTTAAATTACCCAAACTATAATTTAACCCCTTATAAACCGGTGATATTGGATTTCATCACAACCCTAGATAATTGGCTTAGTTACGACACATATTTACGGGTAGTAAAAAAAACTTAAATAAAATAAAAGACATAAAGTAAAATACTGAAAATTAAATACTGAAAAGTAAATGCTGAAAGTAAATGCTGGAATTAAATACTGAAAATTAAATGTTGAAAAGTAAATGCTGAAAGTAAATTACTGAAAAGTAAATTGCTGAAAAGTAAATTGCTGAAAAGTAAATTGCTAAAAAGTAAATTACTGAAAAGTAAAAACTGAAAATTAAAGAAAAAAAAGTATTGTGCGTAAAAGTAAATTGAGGAAAGTAAAAACTGAAAAGTAAAGAAAAGAAAGTGCGAAAGCGGAAATTAATTACTGAAAGCTATAAATAAAAAACAAGATACAATCTTCTTAGTATTCTTAAGGAATTCCTTAGAAGAAAGTATCAATTTTACAAATGAAATGGCTTGGTATTTATAGGCAAAATTTTACCTCCATCAAATCATCCACCAAATCAATTATTAATTGCTCCACTAATTGCTCCACTAATTGCTCCACCAAATCCATTATTAATTGCTCCATTAATCTCTTATCATGTTTGGTGATGATTTGATAATTTTTATTATTTATTTATTAATTTATTTTTTGCTTTGAAAATGACTTTAATAATTACACATAACACACTTCTGGATGGTTCATCAAATTCGGGCATGAAATCGTCATAATTCAAAATTATTTTGTCTTTCAAAGTTGTAGATCTTTGAGTCTTCTTTAATCTAGAACTTGAATCAGCTGAATCCAATATCGGAGTAAAACGTTATGCCCAAAATACTACAAATGCACAAAATTGGAATTTCCAAAACTGCACTTCGTCAAAAACGCCCTTTCAAGTTTCCAATCTCCAAAATTAAAATATCAAGTCCAATAATTGCTCTTATTTGACCCATATTTCGTCCTAATTGATTTCATTGAGATCCG
The DNA here is from genome assembly GCA_019454045.1 of Zanthoxylum bungeanum. Lineage (NCBI taxonomy): Eukaryota > Viridiplantae > Streptophyta > Magnoliopsida > Sapindales > Rutaceae > Zanthoxylum > Zanthoxylum bungeanum. The sequence goes on along the minus strand of SKCR01039146.1, from coordinate 33,256 downwards.
ATATTATTTTATCTGCAAAATAAACTAAAACACATCAAAACGTTCATCAAACCCGAGAAACTAAACAAAATATTAAGTTAAAGGGGCGGTAAATATTGATATATTTTCCGCTCATCAATGGGCCAGTCAAAGGCGGAAACAGGTTATCATACAAGTTTCTATCACTCCAATACATACGCCATTTCGTCTTCTCCGACCGAAAATTCACTCCTCAAATTCTATCGACTGGGGGAGATTCTATAGACTGATGGATTAGCCGAATGATGGGCCGATCGAAGGCGGAAAGGGATGATCATACAAGTTTCTCTCATTCCAATGAATACGCCCATTTGTCTTCTTCGATCAAAATGGGCTAGCTGAGGGCAAAAGGGAATGTATGTCAGACCAACCCTCGATTGGCGTAGTGGTCTTCTTTGAAACGAGGAAAGAACAAACCAAGATGGAAGACTAAAAAAATTCACCTCGATCTTCACTTCCAGTTCAATCAAGGTGAATTTGGGGGACAATTGTTGACAGACGAAAATCTCCACCATAGGACGAAATCACCCTGGGACGAAAGAAAGAACGAAGGAAAGAAGGCCGATGGACCGAAGAGCTTAGGGCGACCAGACCAGCGGTTAGGAAGAAAACCTATCATGTGGTTACTTCCACGATCGTAGCGGTTGGACGGTTTTCCCTCCACAACCAAGCAGTTGAGACACGCAGCTCAGCGGTTATAGGCACGATCCTGCAACTGCAGGAAGATACTGGAACCGCCTAAAACGGTTGACAATCGCCACTATAAAAGCCTATCTACACCAAGAGAAAAACCCCGATCAAATGAAGACTTAAATGAGCATATTTTTATTTTTCATTTCTTAGATTGTAACCTTAGGACTGTAACTTGTGTGCTTGCGCCCCTTGGAGGCTTATTCACTCAATCAAACACCCATTGATGGGACTTTGTCTCATGAGGTTTGAACCTTACACGCTCTTCTTTCTTCACGCATAAAAATTGCGCAAAAAATATGTAATGAAAGCTTAAAATATTTAAGGAGTTCTAGTAATGTAAAAGGAAATAGAATAAAAAGAAATTGTAGAAATGGTGATGTTTGAGCAATATGCACATCATGTGTTCGATGAAATTTCAAACTCAAGCTAAATCATAGAATTAAACATGTTTCATGTATAATAATATGAATTTTTATTAAATACTGAAAAATTTGGTGACAATTGTTGAATAGAATGTATTAAGTAAGGCGACAAGTTTAGATAATAGGAAAGCGGAGTTAGTTGTAACCCTTTCTTGACATGTTATGATATTTGGCCTATAAGTGTTTCCAATGTTTGAATGATGAACGATAAAATTTTTATAAAATACACATGTAAAAGAAAAACATATTCAAAAATTGGATATTTTTAGCTTAATATGAATTTTAGGCCGAATTTTAGAAGTTGGCTGCCCTACAGATGTTTTGGTTTCTATCGTGCCTAAGCATCATGTGATAATTTGCTCATAAGTTGAGTTCTATAAGTCAAAATCAAGATCCGTAAAATTTGAGATAAAATAAATACATAAGGGAATAAAATATCCAAAAATGAGAATTTTTGGACTTAAGATGAAGCTAAACCGAATTTTGGAAGTTGGGTGATTTGCTGCAAACACACTCAGTTTTTTTCTGATCACCCCTGAATTTCGGCTTGGAACTTGAGTTTCAGAAATTGAAACCGAGATCCATAAAAACCGATATAAACTAGACACTTTAAGGTCTATTCTATTAAAATTTCAGCCCTTGATTCTATTCCAATTAATTTTAGTGAATTTTCGAAATTAACCTTTGAGCAGGGGATTTTAACGATTAGGTAAAATCTAAAATCTCGCTACCATACTTTCGTAACTTGGAATCTAGGTCTGTAAAACTCTTAGCTAACCTGAGCACCCTGAATTTTTAAGTGAATTTGGTGTCTCCCGCTTTTCATAGCCTATGAATGTTTAAGAATTACTTTTGCCATGCCTTGTCTAACTAATTCGATATATTATATATGTTGGGATGTATGCCCTAGAGCTACATGTCTGTAAAACTCTTAGCTAACCTGAGCACCCTGAATTTTTAAGTGAATTTGGTGTCTCCCGCTTTTCATAGCCTATGAATGTTTAAGAATTACTTTTGCCATGCCTTGTCTAACTAATTCGATATATTATATATGTTGGGATGTATGCCCTAGAGCTACATGTGATGTAAACGGCTTCATGTGTTTAGAAATAAAAGGATGCATTATTCATTTATCTAATTGTTTGTTCAATATCGCATATTATATATCTTCATAAATGCCGTAGATTACTTATGTACCTTCAGACTTGGTGTATGAACGTCATGCACCAGAGGATTTAAGACTGAAGTTAGTAATCTTAAATAGTCCATAGAGAGCAAACAAACCGGGTACTTTGTTTGTGGTTTATCTATAGCTACCATTCTATATTTGGATGACGATCTTAATCCGGATCGTCCATGTAGAGACATGAGAATGGAGGCACCTTATATGATGTGATCATATAGGATTGGGCCTAGATAGAAATGACATTCTTATAATATCCGTTAAACAAAGAAAGTCATTTCGATCTACTTGATGTTCATATATGGATTGATCTTAATCCTGAGTATACTACGAACTCCTGCATGACGGGTTGTGTCCTTTGATTTACAAAGGTGAGGTTGGTGTTGCAATCCCAACCAATAACTACGTACTTTGGGGGCATAGTCTGTTATGTAGCTGGGAACGTTTTACATAGACATGGAATTCACTCATTCTTACGAGAAGTAGATGAGTATCTCTCTTAAGGGTTGATTCGGTACTTGAACGGTTTGAGCCCTCAAGTTTTTCTATTACGAATAGAAAGATTAATATTTATAACAGTTGTGAATAAATCGTTCATTAGAGAATCAATGGTACTTAAAGTAAAAATAATTAGAAGGGTATAACGGACATTATGACCCGGCTCTAATTACGAGATATTCGTGAATGATCAATTCGTATGCAATGACTATATCGGTGGACACCGACTTGGTTCGGCTTAATATTTCATCAACGGCAATGAGAGTGTAACTTCGGATTTTTAGTGGAATAATTCGAAGTTAATAATTCGGAATATTTAATTAAGAGCTTAATTTATATTTCGAGATTATTGGAGCTCGGAACCGTAGGTCCAATTGGTCCCCGTGCTAGCTCGATTTACTTTAGCGGAGCTAATATAATTGGACGGTCCAATTATATACTCACAAAGAATAAATATAATTAATATGATTAATAATATTAATTACATCACACTTGAGACTTTATATTAAAAGTTAATATAAAGTATTAACAATTATATATGATAATTATTAAATTAGAACATTAAATTATATATGATATAATTTAATAAGGCTAAGAATTATTACCAAGGTAGGATTCCTTATTGGATAAGGAATATGATTTGTTTGTTTGAGAAACAAAGTCAAACCCTAATACCCCTCCCTTGGCCGAAATTAGTATTCTTTATAGGGATAGGATTTGTTTGTTTAAGAAACAAAATCAAATCCAAATTTCCCCCCTTGGCCGAATTTTACATGTTCTATAAGGAGTAGGATTTGTTTATTTTGGAAGCAAAATAAAACAAGGATTCCTAATCCCCTCATTGGCCGAATTCTACTACTAATGGGAGACTAGTGGTTGATTTGTTTTATGAAACAAATTAACCATAAATATAAAAGATAAATTATGATTTATTTTTGATATCGAAGAGATTAAAAACCCTAGCCCCCATCTCCTTCTTCAAGCTCTCAAGAGTTGAGAAACTTCATTGAAGAACCTGAAAATTATTCGGTGTGTGATCTTATTCTCTAAACCGTTTAGAGATTAATTTGTGAGTGTAGCCCACACTACCCTCCGTTAGTAACGAGACATAGTTCGGAAGACCTCGTGAAGTTGAAAACACTCTTCCCATTCATCTATTATTCACGGCAGTGGCCAAATAATATAGCCCACTGCCGCACGCACATTAAGGATTTTGGGGTTCGGTTTTGTTTGGTTTTCATTCGGGTTTTTGGGAAACACTTTGGGATAATTTTAGGGCTTTGTTAGGATTGATTTTTGATAAAAAAAAAAATCAGACCTGAAATCATTGTGCAGTTCACGCAAACAGACCTGAAAAATAAGTGCAATTCGCACCAGTAACGGGTCCAAAACAGTCCACTATTTCACTGCAGTTCAAGGGCTGTTCGGGGACTGTTTCGGGGCTATTCCAGAGCTGATATTTTGTCCAAAACATCAGTGAATCCACTGGTGTGGTTCGGGCAAGCAAAGGGAAGAGCAGAAAATTTTTTCAAGTTCGGTCCGTGAGCCTAATCGCTTCCGCTGCGCGAGGGAAAGCGTTTCCTACAATTGGCATCAAGAGCGAGGTTGAAAAGTGCTCTTAACCCTTCACTTTTTCATTTAAAGTTTCTGTTTTAATATGTTTATATGAGTTATAAATATGATATGCATGTTTAGATGAGTGGGCACATTGTGATATTCATGTGATGAATGGATTTTGCATTGGTCGTAAATTTTTCTGGCTCTTATTTTTGTAGTTGGTTTTGGTTTTGGGATGTAAGGCCATAAGGTCATTGTTTATATTTGTTGTAATTTTAATTTTCAATGTAAAGTTTCAATTCTTTTTAATTTGGAGCACCGAAGTCGCAAAGAGAGCCAACACCACTTTGGAGCGGGATTTGAAGGCCAATGAATGCCTTGGTGAATCTTTTCTACTAATTAGATTAGTATAGGAAAAATAAGAGCCCGGTCAATACAAAATAATTTTTATTATGTTATATGTATGTTTATTTCGAATTGTTTGAATAACATGTCATATAGCCTAGGGTGCCCACTCGTGCATTTTACTTGTCATAACATGTCATAGATGCATTATCATTATAGACATAAAATTATGATTTTATGTAATTTAAAATGTTTAAGTTAGAAAATGATATGCATTGAAATCATTAATTAGATTAATGGAATTAAGTGTCTAAAACTTGAATTCTAATATATTGGACTTAATTGGTGCATAATAAATTCCATTGGTATATAGGTTGGAAACCTGGATATAAATTCCATTGCCGATTCCGTATGGACGGAAATGTGGTCTGCACTCGGGATACAATTCCACGTACCATTGGATTTTATGACGCATTAAGATTTATTAAAATGTTTAATTAAAATTTTGACCATTTAGAATTCCATGATTTTAGACTTTTAAGTGCCAAGTATTTTAAGGGTTAAAATATTGTAGCTCACTTATACCACTCTAATTAAATTAGTTTAATAGAGTAAAACTGTTAGTATAGACTAATAGAATATTAGTGACACAATTTTAATAGTTAAAATTGATTAGCTCACTTATGACAAACTAGTGTAAATAACAATTATGATTTAGCCGCCATAAGTTTATTCACACTAGTTAAAATAAAATATTAGATATTTTAGATAGAAACCTTATTATTTAAAATAGTGAGTGGGAGAGGGATATACGACAGTACATCCCACGATCTCTGTTGTTAGTCCAAAAATGTGAGATTCAAAAGGCGCCTCGAGACGGCTTTGTTTTCGTCCCCCTACGGATGGTGTCCATTTTGGGTCAATATCAAGTTTGGGTTCCGAAAGGATAGAGATTCTAGATGTATCTTGTGAACTGACCTACCCTACGGCGGCACTTCACTCGTTAAGTCAAAGAATCCCGAAACGGCGGGTTACACTCACAAAGGAATAATTAACTGTTAATGAAATTCCTTGATCAAATAAAATGGTAGTTGTTTAATATAGGAATAAGAGTTATTCCCGCATATATTAAAACAGCTGAGATTGTCTCAATCCATCAGGCGAGTACTTGACCTACCCTACGGCGGCACTTACTTTTGGGATGATGAATCTCCGTGGCATAGTAATTCTTTTAGGTTTCTTATTCATTATTCATGGTTCATGCATCGTGTTTAATTTTTATGCCAAAATTCTTTGATGATTTTAATATGCGATGAATGAATGTTAAATGCATGTTTATTTTATTTTCAGCCATGGTTTCTCCAATTATTTACATTCTCTCAAATGATAAGTTGACCGGAGAAAATTATGTAAAATGGAAAAGTAACATGAACGCTATCCTAGTCTATGAAGACCTAAAGTTTGTCCTGACGGAGGAACGTCCTCCTGAGCCGGCCAGAAATGCCGGCCAAGCTGTGCGCGATACCTATCAAAAATGGGTCGCAGCAAATGAGAAAGCCCGCTACTACTTGCTAGCAGGGATGTCTGAGGTTCTTGCTGCAAAACATGAACCTATGGCTCTAGCATCACAGATGATGGAGTCATTGCAGGGCATGTTTGGGCAACCTTCGGAGCATCAACGCCATGAGGCCATGGTCTCAACGATGACTGCTAGGATAAAGGATGGGACATCAGTCCGAGAGCATGTCTTAAGGATGATGACTTATCTCAATACTGCTGAAACCCATGGAGCTCGTATTGACGAGCGTAGCCAGGTGACCATGATCATGGAAACTCTTCCGAAGAGTTTCTTGCAGTTTAAGAGCAACTATGTTATGAACAAGTTGACTTTTACTTTGACCCAACTGCTAAATGAGCTCACCCATTACGAGTCCATGCTGGTGGATCCTCGTAAATCCCGTGCAGAGGCAAATGTTACCGAATCTTCTAAATCTGCAAAGAAGAAGAAGAAAGGCACTGGAAAAGCTAAAGGTAAAGCCATGAAAAAGAAGAACAAGAAAGGCTTCAAGGATTCCAAGCCCAAAGGAAAATATTTCTATTGCGACAAGAATGGGCATTGGAAAAAGAACTGTCTTAAATACCTTGCTGAGCTAAAGGAGAAAAAGGAAACATGTAAATATGATTTACTCGTTATTGAATCTCTATTGGTGGAGGATGACAAATCCTCTTGGATTATTGATTCCGGGGCCACTAACCATGTTTGTTCTTCTTTACAGCTACTTGATTCATGGAGGGACCTTGCTGAATGTGACTACACCATGAGAGTCGGGACATGGGATGTCGTTTCAGCAAGACCAGTGGGAGTTTCTAGTTTAAGTTTTATTAATAATAGTTATTTAAATTTGAACGATGTGTTATTCATTCCTAGTTTCCGCAGGAATCTGATTTCTGTTTCTAGACTTATGGATGATGGTCATTCTATTTCTTTTAATAGCAATTTGGTTATTATTGGTAGAAATGGATTGACTATATGCACAGGAAACTCAGAAAATAACTTGTATGTGTTAAGACCGTTAACGCATAAGTCACTGCTCAACACTGAAATGTTTAAGGTTGAAAAACCAAAAACGAAACGGCAAAAGATTTCTCACGATGACACATATCTATGGCATCTTAGACTTGGTCACATCAACCTTGACCGAATAAATAGATTGATAAATGACGGAGCCTTAAACCAGTTAAAGCTCGGGACTTTACCAGTTTGTGAGTCCTGTCTGGAAGGAAAAATGACCAAGAGACCTTTTTCTGGAAAAGGTATAAGAGCCAATCAACCACTAGAGCTAATACATTCGGACGTTTGCGGACCGATGAATGTAAGAGCCCGAGGTGGTTATGAATACTTCGTCACATTCATTGACGACTATTCAAGATATGGGTATGTCTACCTAATGTATCACAAATCAGATACCTTTGAAAAGTTCAAAGAGTATCGTGCTGAGGTTGAGAACCAATTAGGTAAGACAATCAAAACTCTACTATCGGATCATGGAGGAGAATACCTCGACAGAGAATTCGAGGAATTCTTAGTTGAGCACGAGATAATATCCCAGCTCACAGCACCTGGAACACCACAACAAAATGGTGTTGCAGAAATGAGAAATCGAACCCTACTAGACATGATGAGATCTATGTTTAGTTATAGCTCACTACCTAGTTCATTATGGGGATATGCACTGCAAACCGTAATGTATATCATTAATGTAGTTCCCTCTAAGTCTGTTCCTAAGACTCCCTTAGAGTTATGGAATGGTCATAAAGCTAGTTTACGACATTTCCGCATATGGGGGTGTCCAGCACATGTGCTGAAGAATAAGACTACAAAGCTGGAACCACGTTCTCAGGTGTGCCTATTTGTAGGCTACCCGAAGGAAACTAGGGGATGATTCTTCTACAGTCCCGATGATAACAAAGTATTTTTATCGAAAAATGCTACGTTTCTAGAGGAGGACTACATGAGGAAGTTCAAACCTCGTAGTAAAATGTTACTCGAGGAGTTACTTACTGGTTCGACCAGCGCGCCATCGTCAACAAAAGTTGACAAATACATAGCACCTTCGACATCTGATAGTCATATACTTCCAAGTCAGAATGATCTACCACCCAGACGTAGTGTGAGGGTTGTACGACAACCTGATCGCTACTTAGGGGTTGGAGAGGCACAAGTTGTCGCCTCCAACGATGGTGTAGTTGATCCATTGACCTACAGTAGTGCAATGGATGATCCTGACAAAGAAGAATGGCTCAAAGCCATGAACCTGGAGAAGGAGTCGATGTACTCCAACTCAGTCTGGGAACTTGTAGACCAACCTGATGGAGTGAAGCCCATAGGTTGCAAGTGGATCTACAAGAGGAATAGGGGATTAGATGGGAAGGTACAAACCTTCAAAGCTAGACTAGTGGCCAAGGGTTATACCCAGAAAGAGGGAGTTGACTATGAGGAAACTTTCTCGCCAGTAGCTATGCTAAAATCCATCCGCACTCTTCTATCCATAGCCGCATATTATGACTATGAAATCTGGCAAATGGACGTTAAGACTGCATTCTTGAATGGCAATCTTGATGAAAGTATCTATATGATACAACCAGAAGGGTTCACCGCCCAAGGTCAAGAGCAAAAAGTTTGCAAACTGCAAAGGTCCATTTATGGACTCAAGCAGACATCTCGATCTTGGAATATAAGATTTGATACAACGATCAAGTCTTATAATTTTGAGCAAAATGTTGATGAGCCTTGTGTATACAAGCGCGTCATTGACGGGAAAGTGATTTTTCTTATCTTATATGTTGATGACATCTTACTTATTGGGAATGATGTAAGAATATTATCAGACGTAAAAACCTGGCTAGCTGAGCAATTCCAAATGAAAGATTTGGGAAATGCAAGTTATGTTCTTGGGATCCAGATACTTCGAGATCACAAGAAACGACTGTTAGCTATGTCTCAGGCATCCTACATCGACAAGATTCTTGTGCGATTCGGGATGCAGAATTCCAAGAAAGGAAATCTGTCTTATCGGCATGGAATTCATTTGTCGAAGGAACAGTCTCCTAAGACACCTCAAGTCGTTGAGGAAATGAGACATATCCCATACGCCTCAGCAGTTGGTAGTCTCATGTATGCCATGTTATGCACGAGATCGGACATCTGTTTTGCAGTGGAAGTAGTCAGAAGGTTTCAGTCAAATCCGGGATTGGATCACTGGGTGGCTGTGAAACACATTCTCAAATATCTAAAGAGAACGAGAGATCATATGCTAGTATATTCTGGAGAGGATATGATCCTAAGAGGATATACAGATTCTGATTTTCAGACAGATGTCGATTCCAGGAAATCAACATCTAGATCAGTGTTCACCCTAGGTGGTGGGGCTATTGTTTGGCGGAGTATAAAGCAATCTTGCATTGCCGACTCCACCATGGAGGCTGAATATGTAGCGGCTTGTGAAGAAGCTAAAGAAGCAGTCTGGCTCCGTAAATTCTTGGGAGATCTGGAAGTTGTTCCAGATATGGATAAACCACTCACCCTCTATTGCGATAATAGTGGAGCAGTGGCAAACTCCAAAGAACCAAGAAGCCATAAGAGGGGAAAGCATATAGAGAGGAAATATCATCTCATCAGGGAGATAGTGTAGAGAGGCGACGTTACCGTCACAAAGATTGCATCCGCAGAGAACCTTGCTGATCCGTTTACAAAGACCTTGCCGGCTAAAGTGTTTGATGGTCACCTAGATGGTCTAGGTTTGCGAGACATGTCCCATTTGCTCTAGTGCAAGTGGGAGATTGTTGGGATGTATGCCATAGAGCTACATGTGATGTAAACGGCTTCATGTGTTTAGAAATAAAAGGATGCATTATTCATTTATCTAATTGTTTGTTCAATATCGCATATTATATATCTTCATAAATACCGTAGATTACTTATGTACCTTCAGACTTGGTGTATGAACGTCATGCACCAGAGGATTTAAGACTGAAGTTAGCAATCTTAAATAGTCCATAGAGAGCAAACAAACCAAACCGGGTACTTTGTTTGTGGTTTATCTATAGCTGCGGTCCATTCTATATTTGGATGACGATCTTAATCCGGATCGTCCATGTAGAGACATGAGAATGGAGGCACCTTATATGATGTGATCATATAGGACTGGGCCTAGATAGAAATGACATTCTTATAATATCCGTTAAACAAAGAAAGTCATTTCGATCTACTTGATGGTCATATATGGATTGATCTTAATCCTGAGTATACTACGAACTCCTGCATGACGGGTTGTGTCCTTTGATTTACAAAGGTGAGGTTGGTGTTGCAATCCCAACCAATAACTACGTACTTTGGGGGCATAGTCTGTTATGTAGCTGGGAACGTTTTACATAGACATGGAATTCACTCCTTCTTACGAGAAGTAGATGAGTATCTCTCTTAAGGGTTGATTCGGTACTTGAACGGTTTGAGCGCTCAAGTTTTTCTATTACGAATAGAAAGATTAATATTCATAACAGTTGTGAATAAATCGTTCATTAGAGAATCAATGGTACTTAAGGTAAAAATAATTAGAAGGGTATAACGGACATTATGACCCGGCTCTAATTACGAGATATTCGTGAAGGATCAATTCGTATGCAATGACTATATCGGTGGACACCGACTTGGTTCGGCTTAATATTTCATCTACGGTAATGAGAGTGCAACTTCGGATTTTTAGTGGAATAATTCGAAGTTAATAATTCGGAATATTTAATTAAGAGCTTAATTTATATTTCGAGATTATTGGAGCTCGGAACCGTAGGTCCACTTGGTCCCCGTGCTAGCTCGATTTACTTTAGCGGAGCTAATATAATTGGACGGTCCAATTATATACTCACAAAGAATAAATATTATTAATATGATTAATAATATTAATTACATCACACTTGAGACTTTATATTAAAAGTTAATATAAAGTATTAATAATTATATATGATAATTATTAAATTAGAACATTAAATTATATATGATATAATTTAATAAGGCTAAGAATTATTACCAAGGTAGGATTCCTTATTGGATAAGGAATATGATTTGTTTGTTTGAGAAACAAAGTCAAACCCTAATACCCCTCCCTTGGCCGAAATTAGTATTCTTTATAGGGATAGGATTTGTTTGTTTAAGAAACAAAATCAAATCCAAATTTCCCCCATTGGCCAAATTTTACATGTTCTATAAGGAGTAGGATTTGTTTATTTTGGAAGCAAAATAAAATAAGGATTCCTAATCCCCTCATTGGCCGAATTCTACTACTAATGGGAGACTAGTGGTTGATTTGTTTTATGAAACAAATTAACCATAAATATAAAAGATAAATTATGATTTATTTTTGATATCGAAGAGATTAGAAACCCTAGCCTCCATCTCCTTCTTCAAGCTCTCAAGAGTTGAGAAACTTCATTGAAGAACCTGAAAATTATTCGGTGTGTGATCTTATTCTCTAAACCGTTTAGAGATTAATTTGTGAGTGTAGCCCACACTACCCTCCGTTAGTAACGAGACATAGTTCGGAAGACCTCGTGAAGTTGAAAACACTCTTCCCATTCATCTATTATTCACGGCAAGGATTTTGGGGCTCGGTTTTGTTTGGTTTTCATTCGGGTTTTTGGGAAACACTTTGGGATAATTTTAGGGCTTTGTTAGGATTGATTTTTGATAAAAAAAAAAAAAATCAGACATGAAATCATTGTGCAGTTCACGCAAACAGACCTGAAAAATAAGTGCAGTTCGCGCCAGTAACGGGTCCAAAACAGTCCACTATTTCACTGCAGTTCAAGGGCTGTTTGGGGACTGTTTTGGGGCTATTCCGGAGCTGAGATTTTGTCCAAAACATCAGTGAATCCACTGGTTTGGTTCGGGCAAGCAAAGGGAAGAGCAGAAAAAAATTTCAAGTTCGGTCCGTGAGCCTAATCGCTTCCGCTGCGCGAGGGAAAGCGTTTCCTACAATATATTCCCGACAGGAGCTCACATCGTTAGCAATTCCATAGCAAGTTTCTAGACAATTATCAATCACTGTGAGAATAAGCAGTAGAATAATACACTTCCTCATAGTTTATAATCTTCCCTTATAATTAAGTTGGACATTAAGGTTTGTAATCAATATATTGGTTGTATGGTAATTGGTGAAGGCAGTAGAATAAGCAGTAGAATAATACACTTCCTCATTTATGTTGAATAAGCAGTAGAATAGAACTCGAAAGTAATTGCAAGTTAGTTACGAATCTTGTCTTTCTATTACGTCTATTCTGCATCTATGCCAAGAGTTGAGTTTAATGAACTATGTCATAATTTTTACCAATAAAGTCACAATTTTTATTTTCATCAGTTACCAGCATAACATTCAATCGTAGTGAAAGATAAGATGAGATCAGATCGGCAGTGAATCAATGCTAGGTTAAAAGATGGTTATCTGACGAATGAGTTTATTGCGGTTATTGAGGAGTTTATTCAGTTAGCAGAAAGTCATCCTACATTTATGGACGGAATGAAAATTAAGTGTCCATGTAACCAACGTAGGTGTCAAAATCGAAGTTTTTATGACTCTGATACTGTGAGACTCCATCTTGCAAAACATGGATTTGTACCAAACTATTATATATGATATAAAAATGGGGAGACTGAACAACGAGATATCTCGGAACATGATATTAGTCACAGTCCAGAAGTCGAGTATACCCAAGTGAACAACGCAATTCAAGAAATGGTCTTGGATGCTGCAAGACCTACTTTCAATCAAAATGATAGTGAAGAGACTCCAAATACCGCGACACGAAAGCTTTATGACATGCTTAGAGCATCATAGCATGAGATTTGGCATGGAAACTCTTACGGGCATTCACAATTATCGGCGGTGGCTAGACTCCTGAATTTGAAGGCGGAATACCATTTTTCGGAAAGGTGTTACGATGATATTTTTCAATTTGTACATGAAATGCTTCCATATGATAATGTCATGACTGATAACTTTTATAACACGAAGAAGTTAATTGAAGGATTGGGTCTACCAGTAGAAAAAATTCACTGTTGTCATAATGGTTGCATGATATATTGGAGTGATGATATTAACCTAACAAGTTGCAAGTTCTGTAACCACCCTCGGTATAAGAAGCAAAGACGAGGAGCATCAAAGTAGAAAATAAATGTTCCTTATAAGAAAATCTAATATTTTCCATTAACACCTCGTTTGCAGAGATTGTATGCATCTAATGCCACTGCTAAAGACATGAGGTGGCACGCCGAGCATGATACTGAAGAGGGTGGTGTCATGAAGCATTGCTTAGACTCCCCAGTCTGGAAGCATTTTAATCAGATGTATCCATCTTTTGTAGCCGAAACTCGAAATGTTAGACTGGGTATTTGCATTGATGGATTTCAACCATTTGGACAAACAGGGCAACAGTACTCTTCATGGCCGGTGATAGTGACGCCATACAATTTTCCACCATGGATGTGCATGAAGGATGAATACAGGTTTCTTTCTGTAATAGTGCCTGGGCCGAGAAACCCTAAAGAGAAGTTGGATGTGTTCTTGCAACCTTTGATTGCTGAGTTGAAAGAATTGTGGGGGTGGGGGTTGAGACATATGATATATACAGTAAACAGAATTTTCAGATGCGAGCTTCTCTGTTGTGGACTATCAGTGATTTTCCTGCATATTCTATGTTATCCGGGTGGAGTACTGCAGGTAAGTTAGCTTGTCCATATTGCATGGATGATTCAGACACATTTACTTTGACAAATGGTGGAAAGACTTCATGGTTTGACAACCATCGCAAGTTCTTACCATCAGAGCATCCATTTCGAAGAAACAAGAGGTGGTTCATGAAAGGACATGCAGTATATAAAGTGGCACAACCTGTGAAGTCAGGTTTTGAGATATTAGAGCAGATTGAAGGATATGGACTGAAAAAGGTTACAGAACTTGATGCTGATCATAATAATGCTCGAATAGTAAGGAACTGCAGGTGTGGTTGGAAGAAACGAAGCATATTTTGGGATTTTCCTTATTGGAAAACATTATTAATTCGACATAATTTAGATGTCATGCACATTGAGAAGAATTTATTTGATAATATTTTTAACACTGTCATGAATGTGGAAGGGAAAACAAAAGATAATGCCAAGTCTAGAGAGGACTTGAAGGAGTTCTGTTCACGTCCGGAGTTGCATCGGATTGAAAAAATTGGAAAATTTATGTATCCTGAAGCTTGTTACATATTGAATAAGGCTGCAAAAGAAGCATTATGTAAATGGTTAAAAGAACTCCGATTTCCTGACGGATATGCATCTAATATGGGAAGATGTGTTGACATGAAAAAGCTCAAGTTGTATGGAATGAAAAGCCATGACTGCCACGTGTTTATGTGAAGGTTAATACCTATAGAATTTCGTGAATTACTTCCAGCAAATGTGTGGCAAGCATTGACAGAATTGAACATTTTTTTCAGGGATCTTACTTGTACTGTAATTACTGAAAACGAATTGAAGCGGCTAGAGAAAGACATTCCTGTCATTATATGCAAGCTTGAGCGTATATTCCCTCCAAGTTTCTTCGAATCTATGGAACATCTTCCGATCCACTTGGCTTATGAAGCAAGGATTGCGGGTCCTGTGCAATATAGATGGATGTATCCATTTGAGAGGTATCTTCGTCGACTGAAGAATAATGTCACCAATAAAGCTAAAGTCGAAGGCTCAATATGTAATGCATATTTGGTTGAAGAGGCTTCATCATTTTGTGCTCATTACTTTCAGCCACATGTTTAC
This sequence comes from Zanthoxylum bungeanum, assembly GCA_019454045.1. NCBI lineage: Eukaryota > Viridiplantae > Streptophyta > Magnoliopsida > Sapindales > Rutaceae > Zanthoxylum > Zanthoxylum bungeanum. The sequence continues at coordinate 18,189 of SKCR01039146.1, read as the reverse complement.
ACTAGACATAGAAAAGTTCCACGGAACGATGATACTCGTGGGGTGAAGGGGAAGAACATGAATGGATGATCTCAATTTTCAGAAATTCGGGAAGATCATATGGCAAGGAGAGATCTAGATTCTTTATAGATGATAAAGAATATCATGCAGCTCGCACATATATTTTGCTAAATTACGAGGAAATTAAACCTTATATTGAGTAAGTGTGGTTAATTTTATGAATTTTTATAAGTTTATTGCACATTAATTTGATAATAAGTATCATATAGAAGATAACATGTTTTGTTTGTTAGTGTGTACATTGCAGAGTTAAGGGAAACTCAACCAGGTATTGATGAAGCTGTGGTTGACAACAAACTTGACCAAGAATTCGCATTGTGGTTCGAAACATATGTTAGTATAAAACATCAAATTATTGTATTTTATAATTTATAAATAAAAGCTTATGGAAATATGTTATTCAAATTATTATCTTGTGTAGGCACGTAATCCATCCTCGAACATCTCTAACAAATTCATAAAGGACTTAGCAAATGGGCCGTTACGAAAAGTCAAAACATTCCCAGTATATTATGTGAATGGATACAAGTTTCACACGGAACATCACAGTTCAGATAGAGCGACAATGAATAGCGGTGTCTGCATTAAGGGATCTAATCACAGTGCAAATGAGACAGATTATTACGGCGTGTTATTGGAAGTTGTTCAGTTAAAGTTTCCTGCCTTACCGATTAAAAGAATAGTATTATTCAAGTGTAAATGGTTTGATCTGACTCCGAATGTTGGTACACGAATTCACGAGCAATACAAGCTTGTAGATGTGCATCATAAAAGGAGTAAACGAAAATACGATCCGTTTATTATGGCAGGGCAAGTGTATTACACCACTTATCCAACCATACGGAAAAATCCAAGCGATTGGTGGTCTGTGTCTAAATTAAAAGCTCGTGTTGTTGTTGAAGTTCCTGAACCATCTTTGACAACCTCGATGTCACGTGGAGTTGCGTTTCAAGAGGATGTTGTAGAAATGCATGCAATAGAAATTGTGGCAGATGCTGAACCTCAACGATTAATTGGTGAAGACGACAATTATATCGTTATTGAGGACATGGATACTGAGGAAGACGATGAGCCAGAAATAGAAATATAATCTGATGAAGAATCTGAAGAATTGGAGGAAAATGAAGATGATGAACAATTTGATGATTCAGACAATGAGTAGTGTATTAAATTAATAATAAACAACAATAGCTTTTGTGGGTTTCTCCTTTTGTATTTTATTAAATTAATATTAAGCAACAATGGCTTTTTTTGGTTCGTCCTCTTTGGTGATGCTACTGGTGGCATGGTATAGATTGTCTTCTATGAATATAGTCATTGTTACTAGCTCATTCATTATCCAAGACATGTAAAAGTTTGACATTGTTATTCCCAATGTAAAAAATGTATGAATCCTTGCAGTGGCGTATCCATAAATTTCAATCAGTTGGGGCAAAATTTTTTTCTTACCAAAATAATATATAATGAATTCATACATATTTTTTGAAATTACAAGATGATCCATATACTTTTGAAAATTATGAAATAGCCCTTAGTTTCTAAACTTACATATTAACCCAAAATTTTCAGAATTAAATTTTTATCCATAATTTATAAAAATACAAATTTATCCTAAAAATTTAAGTAAGAAATTATTTTTAAAATTATGTATTTTAAGTTTATGTAGTATATTATATACTAAATTTCCGCTAATTTATTATAGATTTAATCAATTTTTTAATTAAATTATTGAAAGCCTAGTGTTAAAACACAACATTTGTGCTTTGAACAGCTATAAATAAAAAATAAATATACAAAAAAATATATACAAAATAATTATACTTAATATGTGAATATTTTATACATAACAACTATACACGACGTGTTTTAATAAAAGAATCACTACAAATATATCAATAAATTAGAAGATCAATAACCAAACCTAAGTATAAACATAGTTATTTTATTTTTATTTTTATTTAAAAATGATGTATTTATGTGTGTTATTTAATTATTTATATTTTCTAATATAAATATAAATATATATATATATAATTAAAAAAAAAAACTAGTGGGACCAATGGGGGCAACTGCCCCCACTGTCCTTAAGTGGCTCCGCCACTGAATCCTTGTATCCTCATTTATAAATCTGCTATTAAATGTTTCATGAAGTGGCTTTTTGATCATTTCAACTTTGATTGATTTGCCAGGTCCTTGAGGCATTTGCATCTTGGCTTTGCTTAAAGCACAGGTAATTTTTTTTGACTTGTATGTTTTCATTCAGCTTTGGCATTTTGTATTTGGGCTTAGATCCTGACTTGAATTGCCTGTGATATGGAACCCTTTTGGAGATAGTGTACTTGCGGATTGAATTTGAGTAGTTTATTTCGGTTTGTTTGGGGGCGTTTTTGATTGAAATATAAAACATGTTTTGAAAGAACGTGAGAGGGAGAGCAAAGATATAGGTGACAGCTTTTCTTATCTTCTTTTTATACTAAAATATATAAGAAAGAAACATATGCAGGAGAGCTACTTTGATTTGTGACTCATGAAATTATGTATTGGATGTTGCTTTTAATGAACTATATGCATATTATTGTATAACTAAGTGTTATCTCAAAAAATAATCCAGTGTTATGTCAAATTATTGAAGCATGGCTAGTTGAATATTTAGTAATTCAAAAGCATTCATCATTATCATCATTTGTTCAGTTGCTAGTATCTTTCATGAATGTCAAAATTGATGATTATAAATTTGTCTTGATACTGATTGCAACATAGATTCATGAACAGATTAATGTATATTTCAAAATCATAATGGTTAGAAATTGAAAAGGACTGCAGAAAATGGACCATTTAGCTCTTTGACTCTGCTTCATTTCTAACTAAAATTAATTCATTCTTGCTGTTTGTTTTCTCTTGGTTTGTTCTGTTGAATCTGCTCTGCTTCTTTATTTAAAAAATCTGCTCTGCGTCTTGTGAATTTGGAATTTACATTTGTTCCTGGTTTATTACCTGGACCTGGAGATTCAGTTGGGCTGCCAAGCAAGTTTTGCTTTATTTTGGTTAAGTATTCAACAAGAGCTTGATACACACAATTAGCTGCACCACCACCTAAAAAAAAAAACAATATAAACAATTGAGCCAGTGACAACACATTCAAGTAAAAGCCAGTGTGTCAAAATTTGTAACTCCTACCTGATGTGTCGATAGTTCTTTTACAGCACTCAGGCTGGAGATCACAATAAAAAAAGTCAGAGATAAAGATGAAAGGAATAACTTCAGCTTAACAAGCTTAGGGTTACAGGAATACCATCTGATCATATACAAAAGCCCCACTGGACACATTCTCCTTTGATATATTCTTTGCTGATTGTCCTGCAATGGCATCATCATCTCTGCCACTACCACTTGGTGTACTAATGCATTTTCCCTCAGATTCAGTGCCCAAATCCCTCCTACGCTTTCTTGTTTTTTCTTTGGATGGGCCACTGGACTGATTTCTATATGTTGTTTGAGCACCTTCAGGAGTATTCAGCTGCGTATTATCATTTTTCCCATCCCTCGAATAGGAAGAAGTTCCAGCTTGAAGAAGCTTTTGGAGCCTCTCAACTTCTTCAGACAGTGCCTTCCCTGCCACAAAATGAGCCCCTCAACAATTAGAGAGATCTGAACACCTAGTCAGAGACTAAGCACCCAAATAGTCCAACACATACCACAAACAATAGGTGCAAATAAGAAATTCACTTCATAGTGCTTCTCTAAGCCTTTTTATTTTTTTGGGTTGTTTTTGAGAATCATTGCTTTAGCAAGGCTGATGTGCTTACAAACTTACAAATGGGTTTTCTTAAGATATTAAGGGCATGAGAATAACAAAGGTGACTATAGACAGAGAGTACAGATGTGCTCACAACCTTTTGATACTTTGATTGATCACACTTGTGGTTAATTAAACCACTGAAATAGTCCAAAGAAAGTAATATTAGTTTGGGTGGTAATCTATGTGAGAAGAGAAGAGGATAAGGGATTGATGAGAAATTTTGAAGGGGAGAAATCATATAAATCAAATTTCTATGTTATGTTGTTACAGTTACTATAGATGAAGATTTGAAGCCTAGAAATGAAAATCTCTTCAAATAAAAAAGAACAGATTTCTTAACTAAAATAATTGGTTTAGTTAAGAAATCTGTTCTTTCTGAATTTGGGAATCTGAAATATTTGGTTTAGTTAATATTGAGTTTAGGTAATATTGAGTTTTGTGGTTCTTAAACATGTTGTGGATGTTAGAACAGGTCCATTTTGCTAGAGATTGATGTTTCTAGTGCTTTGTTACACCAGCATGACGGTGGTCTATCAAAAGGGAAATATGTTTTGGTTTTATGATCTCGTCTTTGAGGAGTGTATGACAGCCCATTTGACACCCTTTTTGTCTGCACCATGCAATGTTTCTTTTACTGTAGATTGATTATAGATATGGTACGGGGAGGAGGAGTTGAGCGGTCAGGCCAAAGGTCCTCATCACATTCCATACCAGAGGCCGATAGACCCTCTGCAGTCTCACCTACCTTTTTTTCTACTACTCAGACATCAGCAGGATCGACTTTAGCTGGATCATCTCATGCAACACAAAGTTTAATGAGTTGTATCAAACTTATGATTATACCTGCTAGTCATGATCAGTATGATTTTCAGAAACTTATATTATTATTATTATTAATTTTTTTTGTTATTATTATTATTATTATGAAAAAACTTCTAAATATTTATTTACTATTTTATACGCAGGTTTATACCTTCGGCCTCTCGCAGGATAGGAGAAATATTTAAGGAGAAATTTACAGAGGAGGGCACGTAGTGGACTAAAGTGCCTAAAGACATAAAAGAATACTATTGGATGAATTTCAGGTATATTATTATTATATGTAATGTATTATTTGTCATTGTTGATTACTAATTATTTATTCAAATTGTTTTTAATTTTACAGAAATTTTATCAGTGGGATTCTGCGCATGCGGTCGCTGTGAGGACTACATGGAATAATGTGTGTAAGAATCGGTATAACGATAAACTCTGTAAATGGCGCTATAAATATAAAGAAGGAGGGAAGTCACTCTGCGTTCCAGATAATGTTTGGAATAAATGGCAGGAGTATTATTAGAGTAGTACAGTTTAAATTAAAATCTCAGCAAGCATCAAAAAAATAGAAACACTGATAAGGCTGGAGAAGGATCAGGTGTTTCTAAACACACCGGTGACTCGAAGTCTACCATTCAACATTCTATTGATATGTGAGATTTTTAAACATGCGAATAATTTTTATTATTTTTATTAAACTGATTTATTAATTCTTATTTTTTTAAATATGAATCTCAGTTAGGACGTGCACCACATGCTATGAGGTGTTTAAGCATATGCACAAAGAAAGATGGTACTTTTTTTGACAAGAGATCGAGCGACATTAATGTAAATTTTTGTTTATAAATTAAATATTTTTTCTTTTTTTCTTTTCATTTTTATTTTTTCTTTCTTATATATTTTTATTACTGGTAGGCTGCTGTGAAGCAAATGATAGCGATTACATCTCAGTTTTCAGAGGAGTCTGGTGAGCCTGAGACTCAGCCCGACACCAATCGCCTATACTTAGATGTCATTGGAGCGGATATTAAGAAACGCCGAGTGTACGGTCTCGGCTCTCTTGCATCGCTTTCATATCCAGATTCGTTACGCAGCTCAGGTAGATCGTACTACGGTACGAATTTTGATGATACATTTGAGCAACGGGTGCAAGAGCGAGTTAGGATTGAGATGCAGACTATGCAACAACGACTGAATGAAGAGATACATCGCCGACTAGAGGAAGAGTAGCAGAAGAGAAATGAATAGGTGCTTGATCTCAAACAGAAGATCGCAGATATGGAGTGGTATTTTCAGATGATGAGAGACTTGAGTTCACAACCTTCCTCTTCAGGTCCACCTGATCCGCCAACTAATTGTGAGCAGAGAGATAAGGAGGATTAAGTTATATGTATTTTTTTATGTTGTACTTTTTTTTACACATTATAACGTTTATGTAATAAAAATTTTATTTTATTATTTGTTGTGTTTATTTAATAATTTATGTAATTAATATATTTATTTTATAATTTTACTAATATTAATAATATTGTTTAAAATAAATTTAATTTCTTAAAAATATAAAAAATGACCATTTCATAATTGAAAAAGAGGCATAGAAATGCAAATTGCAACGGAATAGTTAGCCGTCTCTATTTAGAGACGGAATGTATTCCGTCGCAATTTAGCGACGGAATGCATTCCGTCTCAATTAGCGACGGAATGCATTTTCGTAATTAGCGACGGAATAACACCGTCTCTAAATAGCGACGAAATACATTTCGTCGCTATTCCGTCTCTGTATTTAGCGACGGAAACACTAATCCGTCGCTATTCTTTTTGCGACGAACAGAATAGAGACGGAATTTTTCCGTCTCTATTTCGTCGCTAGTGGCCCAGTAGTGACGGAATAGAGACGGAAAAATCCGTCTCTATTTCACAGTTTTCTTGTAGTGAGAGCCTGAGATAATACCGGTTTACCCACGCATGAGTGCTTTCGTGATCGTAAAATTAATTTTCGAAAATCCGGTGATATTTATACTATTATAGCACACATTTATTTTCGGATACTTTCAGACAACCTTCAGTATTATACTAGACAAAATGTTTCATGGGGCACTGGTCACCCCCATAGGCTCATGCATGTTCCCCTTCCTACGCGGTACCAAGTCCCACTAGGTAGGCTACACGCTCCTAGACCACGACACTGGTAAACTATTTCATGGCAGCTATTTTTCTTATACATGTTTTTATGAATCACATGTATTTTAGTTAACCATGTTTTCAAGCTTAATAAATGTTTCCTATAGCTCAGCTATTATATAATGTAAAATATTTTATATCATTTTTCACTATTAGCATTCACTCGCTAGGTCGTATAAACGACTTACACCCCTTCCCATAGTTTCAGTTATGATTGCAGGTTCAACACTAGCCTTGATATAGACATAGATTCAGGTTCCAAACACTCAAGTTTGGAAGAGATGGAAACCAACTGCAGTCATTAGGGATACATATCACGGGATCCACATATTTAATATAGTCATCAAGATAGTCCGAAAGGCCGAATGGTGTCATGTGTATCATGCATGTTGTGTGTATATATAACTGTATGCTGAGACATTGAATAGGTTTACATATGTAATTGTAATAAATATGCTTATTAACAGGTCATTATTTGTATATGTAATTATATGTGTGCTATTGGTAATGAAGATATATATTTAGTTTAAGTTCAATCAGATGTTGCAAGGTCAAGTCAGAGGCTCAAGGAAATGGTCATGTATTCTCTTGTTGATCATGTCCCGAAAATCTTGGGATGTGATAATTTGACCTAGCAGAAGTCCGAACTTGAGAGAGGTTACTTGATTAAAGTTATAGGCATAAATGTTAGCAATATGTAGATTTTTACATATTGTGATTTGGAGTATAAATGAAAGATAAATAGGTGCTTGAAAATATTTGGTCTGAAATTATCAATATCTTATAAATGTAAATGTCATTTTGCCCCATTTTTTCCTTCACTAAAATATATAAATAATAATACTTGTTTTAAAACTTATAATTTGTATATCAATAATATATTTTTTATGAAATATTTTATATTTTAGGAGATATTTAATTTTAAATTAAAAGTCAACAAAAGAAAAAATATAATATTTACTAAATATGGAAAAAGAAGACTTTCGTTTTCTTTATTTTATTTTTTAAATAAGCGACGACAATAGTGTAATAATTATTAGATTCTCATGTTATACTAGGGGTGACAAAACGAATCAACGAATTGAATTTGTATCGAATCTTAAACGAATCGTATCAAAATGTGATAGATTCGTATTCGATTTGTTTATTAAACGAATATTAATATCAAGATTCGTATTCGATTCGTAAATGAATCGAATACGAAAATTCGTTTAGTCATGATATTATTCAATAACATAATTTATCATAACTTATTTACATTAATTCTTCATAAATATATATATATATATATATATATATATATATATATTATATATATATATATATATATATATATATATATACTAGTTTTTGCCCGTGCCTACGGCACGGTGTTACAGTATTTGGCCCGTGCCTATGGCACGGTGTTACAGTATTTGCTCGTGCATACGGCACGGTGTTACAGAATTAAATGATTTTATTTTTTAATTAAATGATGCCCGTGCCTACGGCACGGTGTTATAGTATTTGGCCGTGTCTACGGCACGATATTATAGTATTTGCCCGTGCCTACGGCACGGTGTTACAGAATTAAATGATTTTATTTTTTAATTAAATGATTTTATTTTAAATTTCTATTTTTTAATTTGAAAATTTGAATTTTTTTTACCATTTCCATCAATCAATTCACTCTCTTTCCTCCAATTACCAATGAAATGATCTGGGCCGTCAATTAAGCCACATAAAGAGAGTCGTTGGATACACTCTCTTTCCTTCAACACCATTCTCTTTTATTATATATATATATATATGAAATATGTAATTAATATATTTACTAAAAATACCTTACCAAATATTGATAATATTATTTTTCTATGATAATCAGCCATAATTTTTCGAATCTTAATTGAAAAATAACAATAACTAGTAAAAGAAAATAATAAAACGAATCCTAAACAAATCAATGAGCTTAAATTCGTATTTGATTCGTTTAATAAATAAATCGAATCGAATCGAATTTACCCATTTATTAAACAAATCAATTTTTCAAATTCGTATTCGCTTTAAAACGAATCGAATCGAACGAATAAACGATTCCTAACCCAATACGTCATTTCGCAAGTTGGACGATTAAATCTAAATTTTTAATTGCGGCTGGACTAATTGTAAACAAGCTTATTGGTTTTATGGTAAATAATAATTCTCCATGAAATTTAGAGAAATTATCATTTTTACACCAGAAAATTGATTTATATTTGGATAAATTTAAAAAATTTAAACAAATTCGATCTTACACGTAAAATTTCAATTAATATATTAATTTATATTTTTAGGTTCAATTTTACATATAAAATTTAACTGAAACATGAGTGTAAAATTAAATTTATTTAAAAATTTTACATACATTAATCAATTTTCATGTGTAAAAATGATAATATCCCTAGAATTTATTATCCAACATTGAGTGCCACTATAGAAGCTATTGTTACTCTATGCCGATATACTTCATAATTTGTGATACTGTTCCTGGTTTGACAAAAGGGGACACTTGTTAGACACATGGCAATTAAATAAAGGCTTAAAGCAATGGAAGGGACTGCACGGGAGAGAGGCCAAAAACATATAAACTCAAAATTTTAATTCAGGAGAGGAAAATTACGATTTTAACAAATCATTTTAGTGGAGGTATATTAAAATTATTTTATTAATAAATAATTTTTTTTTATTAATTTATATAAAATAATTTAACAAAATTTCAAATTGAGTGAGACAATTATCCCTACCAAATATATATATGACTCCGCTACTAGAGACAAATGCACGGTATCGTTTTCGCTCGGCAAGAATTACATTTAACTGTAAAGAGAAAGATCTAACTTCCAAAGGTAAACCAAGAAAGCTCCACTACTAGCTAGGGTTTTGGTCATGGAAATTTCTACAATCAAATAATTCATCATAGAAACTCAACATTTTTGTTTTGTTTTTTTTTTTTGGAATTGTTGGAAATAACACCGTCAAATTACCTGTTTTAGACTCTTACAATAAAGAAATTTCCTAAATTCAAACCCAAAACTTTAAGACGAGATCCTAAATCTTATACCACTAAATCACGTATCGTTCAAGCAATTAGCTTTTCTAGAAAGAAAAGGCAATTCCAGAAGTTTGCATTATTATGTTAAATGGAAAAATCATGGCAAGCACTCTTAAAGGGAGTGTCTGCTGTCCAATTCTTGGTAATAATTACAAAGGTCACAATTCTCAATATTATGTATGGGTGGAGTGCCACTACTGTTTCCCATTTGATTTGTTGGATTATTTTGGCCTACCCTTGCAATCCAGTCCAGTGTAGCCATTTAATTAACAACCACGTGGCTACCCTTCGCAGTCAAGTTATTGTACGGGACAGCAAATATAATCCTTCAGAAATCAGAAATCAGAAATCATCCTTGCCACCCCCCAAAAAGACAAGTAACATGTTGTTTCTTGCCCTTTCATTTTAAAATTTTCAACCACCAGTAACCTTTTTGTTTGCTTGCTTGTTTATTATTTACCCTCTGTTGGTGTTTGTTGAGGCAATTTTATATATGCTCTGCCAGGTATGGTTTGTATTTTGTAATATCCGATATGGGGAAGGATGCTTTGATGTGTTAGATAAAAATATCTCAAATCCGCTGAGAAATGGTTCTAATTTTTAAATATAAGTATAAATCAATGTTCGATTCTGAACTATGAAGATGGTATAACATGACATCATAACCAATTTCATACACGAGTGGACAATATTGAATATTCACGTAATACAGGTCAGTCAAATGGTTATCATGCACGAGAGAAAAAGTGTTGAGAAAAATATCTCATATTAGTTGAGAAGTCATCTTAGTCTCTAAATATAAGTATAAGATAACCCTTAATTCTAAAATTAGCTTTTCGATTAAGTTAGATCCATGAAATTATAATAAATTTGGGTGGGTTTGTAATCCACGTCAATAATAAAATTGTGACGAAGGGCCGAAGGCTGGCCGGGTTATTAGGATACCATACTTTCAAAACAGACAATATCTGAATAGTGTATCGGGTCGTCAACAATAGAATAAGGAATTACATGCTTATGTTTTGATAATAATTAATCTTTTAAAAGATGATAGAGAAATAGAAAATAGGCTGTTACATGACAAGGGAAAGCTTAGAATGAAGCTTGATTGTTTTGAAAATCGGACTGATTGATCAGTTGGATCGGGGATCAATCATGAGTTTGGTTCAATTAATCGACAAAAATCGGGTAATAAAAAAACCGGTCAAAACCAATGAATCGGATCAGATCGGTTCAATTTTTTGTTAAATTTTTAAAATCAAAAATTAAAATTTAATATTTTTTATAATTTTTAATTAAATAAACATATTTATCACATATGCCAGTTTCATCGGTTTTTTCGAAACTATTCAACCGATCCAACTACTTCGATCACCGGTCCGATTCTAAAATTAATGAGCTGGACCCAAGGTCTCATATTTTTGTAGCTAACTAGCATATATAGGTTGTTCGGTATCAATTTGTAATTAATGGGAGTCGATAGTCAATACAGTCATAATAATATATTATATAGCATGTCTACAAAGAGAAGTTTTTACAAACAAAGTCAATAGGTCTCTGATTAAAGACAAAAAAGAAGAGAGGAATTACACTGAACGCAAATATGACTTCACTGTGATGTTATTGCTATATATGCTCTATGCAGAGAGAATATAAGATTTAATTTGCTGGGTAGCTTCCCATTGGTGAATTATAAGTGTATTTTTGAGGGGAACAAAAAAACAATTATTATAGGAAAGATAATTTCTTTTAGAAAATTCAATATTAAGTTCCACTTTATACTCATTTTTTATGATTATTAATTATTAAATAATAATTTAAATGTAACTGAATATTAATAAGACATTACTATTAAATCATGAGTAACTTATTTTAAAAATTTTAACATAGCTCATCAACACTTTATCCAATTCTTGTAGGTTCCTAGTGAACTTATGTAAAGTTCCGACCCTATATACTTATGGAGAATAAATGTAACCTGCGGAATTATAAAAATCTATTTTATCTAAGACACATCTTAATTAGAGTTTTTATGACCAGAATTCAAGCACCTTAAGTCCAAGCAGTCAATAGTAGGAAATAATCAAAAACAAAATAAATTGTGAAAGTAAACAAATTAGAAGTAGATTTGTTTACAAAGTGAAAAATTATTTGTAGAGAAAAACCACCCCGGGTAATGGTTACCACCCAAATCTACTATATGAGAAAATTTACAGAGATGGTGAAAATACCTTAAGCAACAACTTTGCTGATTTTATTCTCACTATTATAATAAATCGAAGAACTCATCGAGAACCTATAAAGTCTCAGAGAATCAATTATGCGAACTCGCAACGCCGGAACTCCGATTACCGATATCTATCTTTGAACTCTGAAGGTTTATGGTATTGGTTATATTGTGTTTGTGTTGATGGTTTTCAAAGGAGAAACTCACCAAAAGAAAGAAGACATGAGATTCAATAAGTCTTCAAGGCGATTTCTCAAGAAGGAGGAAACAAAAGATATGAAGGCTCTGAATATTATGTTTCCAACTCTGGGTAAAGTAGCTAAGGTTTTCTTTATATATGTAGGGTTTCCAAGTTTCCAAAAAGTCTTAAACATAATACACATGGGCGTTTGAACGCCAGTTGAACACGTGACGAAGGCGCATTGTTCTGCAAACCACGTTCGAACATGATAACTAACTCCACTCGAACGCGAAGCCACTATGAGGTTTTGTTCAAACACTGGGACAAATATAACTCAAACGTGAAGACACTGGAAGATTTCATTCGAACGCTGGGACGAATGCAACTCGAATGTACTTTCTGAAATCTCCATCCGATTTCTTGCTAATACTTGTCCAATTGCTCCGAGAATTTCAAAATTCATTACAACTTAATTGGAAATATTTTGTTACGAAATTTGTTAACCAAAACTAGACCAAAAAATCTCCTCATTTGGCATTCTGTGATAAAATCATATAATACAAAGACTATGGAAATAGATGCAAAAATAAAATTGTCAACTGTCAACCATCAAAATATAGATTTATTATAATGTTATTTGATATAAAACCTAACATCTAATAGTCTTGAAGTCGATGAAAATGTCGATATGCTCACCTGAAAGAACAAAAAATAACATACTCGTGAAAATAAAAGGGAATAGCAAAAATAAAGAACCGTAATAAATGATGCATATATATAATCTATATAAAAAAGCATCATCATAAAAACATAAAAACATAAAATATTCAAGCATCATATAAATAATAAAACAATAAAGTATAAAGCATCAAAATTCTCAATATTCTTCTCCCTCTTTTTGTCACGAAATGATAATGGGTAAAAATAATAAACATTGACTGACTAGTAACATCAACATATGCAAAATTCCTCACTCACTAACAACACATCTCAGTTGGTAAAAAGAAACTCATGCGAAGAAGAACAAACAAAACATGAAAGATGCAATGCTAAAAAAACTAATTGATGCAACGACATGCACCGAAAATATGCACACAAATGAAATGAAAAACATAACAAAAAATGACTTAAACAACATAACAAACACTTACAATGATGTCAGTTAATATTCAATTGTTTATGACATGACATAATATGAAACACGTCCATTCATGCTTAAGAATACACACATGCATATGACTAAAACATCAACGTATAATAAGCTCTTGCTGGATATCATGAGCATCAGTCCACACCTAACGAACAGACAGATGTCTGATCTAAATAGATCGGTGACGTGACTGCCATCAAAGTGTGGAGGATAACTCATATATCCATTGTGGTATCTCAAGTCGAAGGACCACTATGCTCACTCAACTCGAGAAGATTTCTATTGACGTTGGTGTACCATCTATTAGGAAATCTTCAGTGAGTCGTTCAATGTTTATCAAATAAACACCTACATGTCTATACGAGTCTCTCGAGACTCATGGTTCATTGGGACAAACCATCGGACCAAGTCACGATATATGACATGTACTGGTCTCAGCGGATTTTACTAACCAACCCGTGTTAGTAAATCTTGACCAGAAACTTTATTTAAGGATGTACAACTTATAGTGACGCTTCCCATTGTCAATTACAAACTACGTTGTAACTGCGCACTACGTTGTAAATCCTAGGTCTTTGTCTAATATACATGTATCACTAAATCAGATTTAGTTTCAATCTAATCATAATTAGATATCTAATCGTAATTAGATTGAATATGTATATAAAAGACAAGAGGTGCTACCATTAAATAAGTAATATTATGAAAAAATACATTGATCATATTCATGAATCAGACATAAATACGATCCGGATTGGCACTCTGAGCACCAACCCTAACAATATGCGAGCAACTTCAAATCTTGTAGCAAGCTCTTGAATTTTGGAGTTTTTAACGAACAACGTGTCATCATGAACAATCTCAAGGATTTCCCGTACATCATTGGCAACCTCACACATGGAGAATCTCCTAAACTTTTTGGAGTAGACAACATTATGTATAAGATTAACGGCTTTACTGTTATTATTAATATCATCAAACTCCTCTTTAGACCAAATGATTTTGTCCTTATGAGTAAAAACCATGTTCAGGGTGACCATGGATTCTTTCCACCCGTACTCAACAGACATCCATACTCTTTCATCCATAGATTTGAAGAACACTTTCATGCAAACCTTATAATAAGGGTAATTTATCTCATCAAAAATTGAGAGACAATTCATAGGTTGAATTATATCCATAGATAAAGGGTCAAGGATTATGGTTAGGATCTGATATCAATTGAAATTATGTAAAGTTCTGACCCTATACACATATGGGGATGAATAGGTGTAACCTGCGAAATTATAAAAATATATTCCCTCTAAGACACGTCTAAGCTAGAGTTTCTATGGCTAGAATTCAAACGCACTCTTAAATCTATGCAGTCAATACCAGGAAATAATCAAAAATAAAATAAATTACGAAAGTAAACAAATAAGAAGCATATTCGTTTACGAAGTGAAAAACTCTTTGCAGAGAAAAACCACTTCGGATATTGATTACCACATAAATCCAATATAAGAGAAAACTTACGGAGATTGTGAAAAGACCTAAAGTAACAACTTTGTTGACTATATTCCCACTACTGTAATAACTCGAAGAACTCTTCAAGCTTGCACCAAGCAGCTTTCTTCAGAACCTCTGAAGTCTCAGTGAATCAATTCTGCGAAGTTGTAACGCTGGAACTCCGATAACCAATCTCTACCTTAGAATTCTGAAGGTTTATGGTATTGGCTATTGTTAGGGTTGGTGCTCGGAGTGCCAATCCGGATCGTATTTATGTCCGATTTATAAATACGAGCAATTCCATTTTCCATAATATTACTAATTTAATGGTAGCACATTTGTCTTTTATACACATATTAGATCTAATTACGATTAGATATCTGATTATGATTAAATCGAAACTAAATCCGGTTTAGTGATACGTGTATATTAGACAAAGACCCTAGGATTTACAATATAATGCGCAGTTACAACGTAGTTTGTAATTGACATTGGGAAGCGCACTATAAGATGTATATCCTTAAATAAAGTTTCTGGTCAAGATTTGCTAACACAGGTCGGTTAGTAAAATCCGCTGAGACCAGTACATGTCATATATCGTGACTTGGTCCGATGGTTTACCCCAATGAACCATGAGTCTCGGGAGACTCGTATAGACATGTAGGTGTTTATTTGATAAGACACTGAACGACTCACTGAAAATTTCCTAATATATGGTACACCAACGTCAATAGGAATATTCTCGAGTTGAGCGAGCATAATGGTCCTTTGACTTGAGATACCATAGTGGGATATATGAGTTATCCTCCATACTTTGATGACAGTCACGTCACCGATCTATTTATATCATACCTTCGTCTGTTCGTTGGGTGTGGACTGATGCTCATGATATCCAGTGCGTATCAAGACAGGATCAGTCAGTCCTGTGTACAGGGCATAGGCGTACTCACGTGTTTACAATCTAGTAAATCCATGGCCGTGGTATAACTTCGGAAACCAGTTCCGAGTGTTATTTAGAGTTCGTAAATTGAAAGTCAATTGTATTATACCGAACAGATTTGACGTTGTTATCTATATCCCATGTATAATACGGATAACCTGTGACAGAGGTATTATACGTATGCAATGACCTCGGCTTGCATAGTTTAGCGAGATTATATGTGGTAGTCATAATCCATGAGTGGGTGGATTATGGACACGAAATTGGATTTCGTGACGGATAAACCTAAACTTAGAGAGTCTCATAATATGAAGTGTACTCGTTGAGCACTTGGGCAACACGATATGAATAATACATATTATTTATAATACTTCACCGGATTAAATGAGTTAATTCGGATCATTTAATCGATTAAACGATAACACATGCATTAAGAGATTTTGTCCGATAATAATTATTGTGTATTTGTATTTGATACATAATACGATTAGATACACATTAATTATTCGTCAAATGAGATTTTGACACATGCTATAAATATATGTATTTGTTATTTATTGTAAATAAAAATACATATATAATAATAATTACACTAATTAATTATTTGGATATTTAATTGTTAAATATTTAAATTATTAATTAATAATCTTTTTCCATAAATGTAATGGGATTTGTCTAATTATTATTGGTTGATGTGGCATGATTTCATTATACTTTAGTTGTGCTAATTTGATTGGCTAACAAAAAGTGTAATTATCATTTTAATTTGATTAAAATGAAAAAAAAAGACAAAAATACCCTCCTTTTACTATGCAAAAGTCGCTCATCACCAAATTAAAAGGGGAATTATTTTCTTTTTCATTTGGCTTGCTGCCATGACTGATTGCCACCCTCAAAACCCTCTCAAATTTTTGGTTTGAAGAACCATGAAGAAAATGAAGAGAAAAATCAAGAAAAGCTTAAGAAAAATTAGAGATTATAGGTAATAATTTATTCCCTTAAGCTTTGGAAACTTGTTTCTTGTTCTTGATTTTCTAGTTTGATTCTAGGGTTTCTTTCTTTTATCAATTTGGGGCTTTTGATGTTGGATGGTGAATTTGAAGTGTTTTAGCATGTGTGAATGTTTATCGAACTAGATTATAATAATTTGAGTTCAATTTGTTGTTGGACAACCTTGTTGCTATTCTAGAGTGTGATAGCCACTCTTATTATGCCTAGAATTGTTCTAGAGTTATTCATGTGTGGTGACTTTGAATTGGTGTTTGATTAATTAGATTAATCTTGAAAGAATTTGATTTAAGCATGAAAATTGGTTATTGTTGCTTTCGGTTCAGATCTAATTTTTCTGGGCATTTGGTGATGATAATTATGTTTGATTAATGTTTTGGATGTATTTTTGGTGTTAGAACAATTTCCAGAAATTATTTCCGAGTTGAAATAAGCGAAAACGGCCAAAAACGGCGTTACCGGGTGATTTTTGAGTCAACCGGGTGACGGCTGCCCAAACAGTGAATCTGTCACTATTCGAGCAGCCCATGAACTGCCCTGAAACTATTTGGGCTGACCTGGGCAGTCCCCATAATTTACTGGTGGTCGGTTCAGTCGAAAATGTGTTTTGCGTCATTTTATGGAAAAACGGTTTTCGTAAAAGTTTCGTGAAGTTTCAACCTTATTTATGTCAATATTTGATATTGAATAAATAGGTTTAAGTGAAATATGAATAAATTATTCATATTAGATATTTAATAATTTATTTGGTATTTTGAAAAAGTTTAAAATACGATTTCGTCCGAACCGCGCTTCCGCTGCGCCTCATCGCCCAAAACCCAACAACTATGTTGTGTTTGTGTTGATGGTTATCAAATGAGAAACTCACCAAAAGTAACATTGTGTTGACTATATTCTCATTACTGTAATAACCCGAAGAACTCTTCAAGTCTGCACCAAGCAACTTTCTTCAGAACCTCCGAAGTCTCAGTGAATTAATTTCGCAAACTTCCAATGCCGGAACTCCGATAATCAATCTCTACCTTATAAGCCTTAAGGTTTAGGGTATTGGCTAAGTTGTGTTTGTGTTAATGGTTATTAAAGGAGAAACTCACCAAAAGAAAGAAGACATGAGATTCAATAAGTTTCCAAGGTGATTTCTCAAGAATGGGGAAACAAAAGATATGGAGGCTCTCAATATTATATTTTCAACCCTGGATAAAGTGATTAAGATTTTATTTATATAGGTAGGGTTTCAAAGTCTCCAAAAATCCTTTAAAATGCATACAA
>SKCR01039145.1:0-61530 GCA_019454045.1 Zanthoxylum bungeanum | reverse complement strand
TTAAGTTAATTAAAATATTTTCAATTATCACACATTAACCAAATAATTTTAAGTGATAAAATTGATGTTAGTAATATAATATTTGTTGGAATTGAGAATTACAATATAACACTAATAATGAATGTTTAAGATTTCCTATTGAGAAAGTGACTAAGAAAAGTTTGACATCAATTCAATAAGAGTCTAAGAGGGTAGAGATTTAAGTGGTTATGTCAGACTCCCATTTTCCTCTAGGAATTTTCCTTTATCCACCCATCATAAGAGATTTTATTCACAAATTCAAGAATTTGTATTATTTGTTGAAATTTTAATTACTATCAAAAATAATAAAAAGTTGATTTTTAAAGTAACATATAAACTGGATCATAAAATTGATTTTTACGTAATTTGTCTTATGTAGACTTATTGGTAATTATTTTAATTCTCGGTTACACATGGCTAGTGAAAATATCACAATATCAGTCGCTCATGGAGAGAAACCGAATAAGTTTGGTGGTGCAAACTTCAAATAGTGATAGAACAAAATGATGTTCTACGTGACCATACTACAATTGGCTAAGTACCTCAAAGAAACTCCCTTGGGCCCTGTGGAGGGAGAAACTGAAGTGGCTTGCCAGCTACGAGTTGAGGCATGGTCGTAAGACGACTTCTTGTGTAAGAACTACTTATTGGGCGGTCATGACAATACCATGTATAATGTGTACCAAGGCACGACTTCTACAAAACTTCTCTGGGAATCTCTTGAGAAGAAGTACAAAACAGAGGATGTCGGACAAAAGACGTTTTTTGTGGGTAGGTTCCTGGACTACAAATACTACAAGCAAATGTGAAATACTGACTGACCGAAATTACCGACCGACTATTTCTGTTGGTAATTTTTTGGTTTTACCGACCGAAATATTACCGACCAAATATTCAGTCGGTAGTCGGTCAGTAATACGACTTGGAAGATTAATTTGGCGCCAGTTTGTGCCTCCAACAATTACCGAATGAAATTTCGGTCAGTAATTGATAATAAATGGTGATTTATTCTGTCATTGAAAGAATATTAATTATAAAAAAATATAAAATTAGTCATTTTACCGATCGAATAACGGTTGGTCGGTAAATTAAAAATAAATAATAATAATGCATAATATTTGATATTATTATTATTTTACCTTATATATACACACACATTATATATATATATATATAATTACTTCACACACACACTCACAACACACACACACATATATATATATATATATATTCTTTACATATTATAACACGAAACATTTCATAGCATATTGGCAACTGTGTTACACATTCAATCATGAGGTCAAGGGTTCAAGACACACCAATTAAATATGGATTGTGTGGTTTAGTCTGGGTCCGCCCATGGACGGTCTTGTGGGGCCTTTGGTAGGATCCATAATATTTTTTTAAACTATATTCAGTTTATGACCAAATGATATCGACCGAATTATAATTTGATCGGTAAAATCTATCTATTTATTTATTTATTCATTCGGTTGGTAATTTTATTGATTGAAATATAGTCTGTCGATAAGTTACTGACTGACGAGTCAAATACCGACCGAAGATATTTGGTTGGTTTTCATCGGTAATCATGATTACCAATCAAAATTTTCAGATTATCAACCGAATATTCGGTCAGTAATCTCCAGTTTTCTTATAGTGAAAATGGTAAATTCAAGGAAGATAATGTCTTAGTTGGGTGAACTATAATTGATCATTCACGAAATATCATGGAGTCTAAAGCCAACATCATTGATGGTGGAAATGGTAGGAAAATGAGAAAGAACGGTGGAGCTGATCATTCTCAAGCGAGCAAAAAGTTCAAGGAAAAGTGATAAGTCTATGGAAAAAGTGGTCACATGGCAAAAAAATACATAATAAGATGTCTTATGGCAGGAAAAATAAAAATGAGGCTTATGTCATTGAAGATAAGCTGATGACTGATGAAATTTCAGAGATCGACCTTTTAGCAGTTGTGAAAGAAGTCAACTTGGTTGGTAACCTGAAAAAGTGGTGGGTAGATACATGGGCTACTCGTTATATTTGTGTTGATAGTAAGATGTTTTTCTCATATCAGAAGGTCATTGGTGGCGATCATCTAACCATGGGAAACTTGTCTACTTCCCAAGTGGTTGGACAAGGCACAATAGTTTTGAATATGACATCCGGGAAGGAAGCCACATTGAAAAATATTTTGCATGTTCCTGATATTTGGAAGTACTTAGTTTCGAGATCCCTTCTCAGCAAGAATGGTTTTAAGTTAGTCTTTGTGTCTAATAAGTTTGTTCTTACAAAGAATGATGTTTATGTAGGAAAATGATACCTCATTTAGGGCATTTTCAAGTTCAATGTAACGACTATCAATTGACATAGTGCTAGTTATAATAAAGGTTCATCTTTTGCTTATATTATTGAGTCACAAAATATATGGCATGATATGGTGGAGCATGTTAATTATGATACAATGCATAAATTAATTAACATGTACCTTATATCTAAATTTATAATTTATAATCAACATAAATGCGAAGCATGTGTTGAAGTAAAAATGAATAGAACATCATTTCATTTCATAGAATGAAGTTCTAAACCCTTTGGAACTTGTACACACTCCGATGTATGTGATATGAATGTTGTGCAAGTAAGAGGCGATAAAAATTATTTTGTCACTTTTATTGATGACATCACAAAATTTTATTATATGTATTTGTTGAGGAGCAAAGATGAAACTATTGAGAGCTTTATACACTACAAGAACGAATTTGAAAATCAATTTAGCAAGAAAATCAAAAGAATCATGAGTGATATGGGAGGTGAATTTGTATCGTCATTCGGTGAATATTGTTCCAATAATTGAATTGTTCACGAAACTACTCCTCTTTATTCACCTCAACAAAATGGGATTGCAGAACGCAAAAAATGAACTTTGAAAGAAATAATGAATGCCTTGTTGACAAGTTCTGATTTATCCCAGAACTTGTGGGAGGAAGTATTGATTTCCACCAACTACATTCTAAACATGCTAACTCGCAAAAGATTGGACAAGATACCATATGAATTGTATAAAGGTCAGGTCACACACCTTCCTATAAATACCTGAAAATGTGGGGATGTATCGCCAAAGTGATGGTTCCTAAACCAAAGAGGATTAGAATATGACCAAAATTTATTGACTGTATATTCATTGAATATGCTCACAACAGTAGCGCGTATCGATTCTGGGTACATAAATCTAAGATTTTTGAAATCAATCCAAACATGATAATTGAGTCTAAGAATGTAATATATTTTGAAGAGACATTTCCTTATAAAGAAAAACATATAACAAAGTCTCTCAAAAGAACAATTGACACTGTTACAAGTAGTGATCAAATTAACCAAGAATCATATGAACTTGGAAATGTTGAGAAAAATAAACTTAGACATAACAAGAGAATAAGAATGTCTTAGTCATTGGACCTGATTTTTTAATATACCAGTTAGAAAATGAGCCTCAAAGCTATAGAGAAACAATATTTTATTCAGAAGTTTCTTTATGAAAAGAGGCTATAAACAGTGAGATTGATTCAATTCTTCAAAACCATACTTGAGAGTTGGTAGATTTGGTTGATCTTTCTCCAGGTTGTAAGCCGTTGGGCTACAAGTGGATTTTCAAGTAGAAGATAAAACCAGATGGATCAATAGATAAATACAAGACAAAACTTGTTATAAAGGGTTATAGACAAAAGAAATGTTTTGATTACTTTGATACCTATTCACCAGTAACTTGTATCACTTCAATAAGAGTACTTATAGCCACAACAAATATATTTGGTTTTGAAAGATATCAAATAGATGTTAAGACGGTATTCTTAAATTGTGAATTGGATGAGGAGATTTACATGGAATAATTAGAAGGTTTCAATGTTCCTGGATAAGAACACAAGGTGTGCAAACTTGTAAAATTCTCGTACGGATTAAAACAATGACCTAAACAATGGCATGAGAAATTTGACAGAGAGATATTGTTAAATGGGTTCAAAATCAATGAGTGTGATAAATGTATGTATACACTAAATCAACTCAAAAAGGATATGGCATTGTATGTCTCTGTAAACGATATACTGATAATTGGTAGTGATCATGATATGATTTAGTCTATCAAGAAAAATTTGACCATCAAATTTGACATGAAAGATTTAAGAGTGGCTGATGTGATTCTTAGAATTAAGGTTTCCAGAACATCAGAGGGATACATATTATCTCAAGCAGCTAGAATTCATGAGGACCTAACTCTTCATTTGTCAAAGAATATTGGTTCGAGTGTATCGTAATTAGAGTATTCGAGAATCATCAGAAGTATGATGTATCTCACGAATTGCACATGACCATATATCGTTCAAGTTGTAAACAGGCTTAGTAGATATATGAATAATCAATGACATAAATATTGGAAAGCCATAGTAAGATTTTTGAGGTATCTAAGAGAAATTTCAAATATGGTATGTATTATAGAAGATATTATGTTGTTCTAACAACGATGCTAACTGGATATCTGATATATCTAATTTCAAGTCTACGAGTGGATTTATTTTCACACTAGGGGGGGCAGCCGTGTCATTAAAATCCTTGAGATAAACATATATTTCTCGGTCTACAATGGAGTCTGAGTTCATAGCATTAGACAAAGCGGCGGAAGAAGCAGAGTGGCTTCGAAATTTCTTAGAGGATATTCCAAACTGGCCAAAACTGGTACCAACTATAATTATACATTGTGATAGTCAATCGGCTATTGGGAGAGTCCAAAATACAATGTATAATGATAAGTCTCGACACATATGTTGAAGACACAATACCATAAGGCAACTACTCTCAAGCGGTATAATTTCAATAGATTATGTCAAATCGAAGGAAAACCTAGCAGATCCATTATTAAATGTTTACCTTGAGAGCAAGTTGAGAAGTTATGGAGGGGAATGAGCTTAAAGCTTATAAATTAAAAATTTATAATGTGGAAACTCAACCTAGATGACTAGAGATCCCATGATCTAGATAAGAAGTGACAACTAAAGTGTTGTGCAATTCAAACAAAGCATTGTAGAGTTTTATACTATTTCCCATTCCTATAATGATGTATAGTTGTTGTGATATTTTATATCGTACCACAAGTGTACAAAGTCAAGTTTTAGTAAAGATGAGTTAAGAGTGTCGAACCCACAGAGATTGTGTTCACTCACACTAAGTACTATAATTGATAATCCTAGCATTATTTAGAAAACAATTAATAAAGATTTAACTAATATTAATTAAAATATGAAAATAATTATATAGGAGGAACTAATACGATAGAGATTCTAGAGTCTGATTTCACCTAGATATCCTCTATGTATTTGTCATGCCAATTATTCCTTGTTCAGTTGCATTGTTTATAAGTCAAGAATCCTTAAGTATTCACTCCCGCTCCCGAGCAACAGTGAAATTATTATCAACTACAGACTTCGATATCCCTATAAAAATCTAGTAATTAACAACTCATTACGTCTTATGATTCTATGTTAACGACCTCAAAAGAACTATAGATTCTCCCGAACTTTATAAAATTCCTAGGTTATATTCTCTAGATCCTATTCAAAATCTCTCTCTCCCGAGCGATAGATTCTAAACATACATCATCTTAATTTGTGGCCAGCAAACAAGAAGCATTAAATGTAAGAGAACACAAATAAACTGAATATAACTTCATAACAATATTGACAAACAATACAAAGGTTCAAGCACCAATTACATCATTCTCAAGAATTAAAGAGTTAGTTCATGACTAAAGATAAAAACAATAAGAACATGTCATGAATCTAATGGAAATCATTAGAGTTCTAAGAAAGAAACTAGAAGATAAAACCTGAATTGAATCTCTTCCTCTCCGGACGTCATTACTGTTGGGTTTCTAGATTAGTCCCAAGATCAATTCAAGCAATGAAACATGTGTGAATACTCAAAAGAAGTATGGCGGAATCATACTTACAATGATCGGCTTTTGCGATGCGAGGAACAAAAAAAATCTTCAAGCTTTTCCTCCAAGGTCCTCTCGGCAATACCCTCCATTTTTGTGCTCCAAGTGTTCTTCAAGCTCCAAGCTTTAAGTGTGCATTCCATGGCCATGGGTGGGTTTCCCTATCACCTTCGTAAGACTCCTAATGTGTGCTACCACCTTGGAAAATTTGCCACAAATCTTCCTAAGCTTCTTCTTCAACTCTTGGCAATGGCAGTTTTTGGAGAGGAAAAAGTTGGCCCTAGGCCGAATTGGGAGAGAAGGGAGAGAGTGAGAGAGATTAGTGGTGTGTGTTTGGTTTTCCAAAAACCTAATAATAAAATCCATCACACTTTTGGTATTTGTTTTTCCAAAAAAACAAAAGCAAAAAGGAGGGAAATTTGGCATTAAATGCCTTCCAACTACTCACATCACTCATGAATAGTGACTGGTTGTCAATCACTCAAAGTGACAAGACATCCATCACATGATTGACAAGTGATGTGACACGTGATGTGACTTGTGGGCCGCACTTGAATTCGAAATGCGAATGGGCCCGCAAACACTCCCGGGCTCGGGTTCGCTAATTCCGAATTAACGAATTTTTCGTTGCGACGTAATTAAATCAAATTTAATTAAATAATTATGCCTAGTAAAATTACTATTCATGTCGCTAATGAATTAATTCTAAATTAACTCGTTTGCCCGAATTAAAATCTAATTTTAATTCCGCGTCGAAATCTAATTTCGTATAATATATCGAATATATTATTTTATCGATTAATTCTAAATTAATCGTTCTCTCTCTTTAAATAATATTTTATCCCAGATAAAATATCTCTGTAATTAATCCCAGATTAATTTTCTCTCTCTTATAATTAATCCCAGATTAATAAAGTGCGAGTCATACGTCATCGGTGAATCTTCGGGAAGCGACCCATGAGATCCCCGGATATGTTGACAGTAAATCCGGTCGTCGGACTATCCGAACACGTACGTACCTAGTACTACGTTTTTATCGATTTACAAGACATGGCTGGCTTCTAGCAAAGCACCGTGCCTACCCAATTCTCCAGAAATATTCTTAAAGGAATATGTGATCTATATCAGGCGTAGTATACGTAGTATTGCGTATTTCGATCCAGTATCGGATATCACGTGCAAGGTCTGAGGCTGGAATTGTGTCTGCCCCGTACGAAGCACATATCGGATCTATGGTAACTAGTCTCTATAATCGGATAATCATGACCTAGTCATATTATCCCGATGACTGCAGTACAAAAGAGCACAAGTTACGTATCCTACGTGAGTGATACTTCCGTCTTGACATCACACCCAATACACTACGATTCTCAATATACCCAGAAGAGGTGTACACATAACTTGTTAAAGCCCTGGACGACCAAAACCAAAGTATATTGATTGTCGCAAGTATTAGCGGTGCAAGTCTCAGGTTAAGACCAAATACACCTACCCTGATTCGGACTTCCATAGACACATAGTCATACTATCAATGGAATTTCGAGGGGTCTATCCAGAGCGAAGCTGTTCCCGTACCATCGATAAACACAACCTCCTATTACACTTGCATGAGTATCCTATTCCCAAATATATGTGAACTATGCTGTTATGCTCCCACAACGCGCACAAGTGTAATACTAGTCTTTTACGCATTATCGATGTCCAATCTCGATAATACTCTGACTAGGGATATTTAATGATTAAACCTTCGTGGATTGATACTGTCTCATATCATCTCAATCCGGAACTAATCATATGGACCTTTTATCATTTATACAACTAGGTAATCCAATTACAAATGATAAAAAGGATAATTTCCTTTCTCACATAGTTAATTTGTACAACAACACCATGATCTGTACAAATAGTGATGCTATGGGTCATAATTGTCCAACAATCTCCCACTTGGCCTATAGCCAATCACTCAAGTGTCCTACACCCGAACTATGTACAGTTCGCTCAAACTTCTGTTGAGGAAAGGCTTTCGTCAGCGGATTTACGGTGTTATCATCTGATGTGATTTATTCGATCATCACATCGCCACGATGTATGATCCGAACGAATCAGATGAATATTTGAAGTATATATCTGGATCGTTGATGAGACCATTAATTATTTAGCCTGTGCTGTAGCCTAGCTCAGCTGCTAACAGAACTACTCCTAATCTGATTAGGATTATTATCGATCCAAAAGGCTTCTATTGCTGCCTCAGCTGCAGCAATATTCCGCTTTTGTTGTTTATTCGGTAACAGTATCTTGCTTGGAAGATTTCCAGCTCACTGTTCCGTTATTCAAACTGTATAGTACCTTTATTGCGACTTATAGTCGTTTTTATCGGTTAGGAAACTTACAACGGTGAACCCAGTCACTTCAAGTTCTCCTTCTCCATAGTATAAGAAAGAATCATTAGTTCATCTAAGATACTTAAGGATGTTCTTAACATCAATCCAGTGACTATCACATGGATTGGCCCGATTGTGACTCCATATGCTCAAAGCGTATGAGACACCAGGTCGCATAAATTTATTTCAATGTACGAGTACTCGGAGAACGTCAACAACTTTTAGATCTATCCTTATTCCTAGAATAAAGGTTGTTTCTCCCAAGAATTCTACGGAGAATTTTCATGAAAGCCAAGCTTTCACCGATTGTATTATGGGAATATCATTTCCAAGAAATGATATATCATCATTATTTATGACATTCATCGTCAGTGCGCTCCCACTAACCTCCTTATATACACAAGGATCATTTTTCGTTTTGAATTAAATCATACACCATTATGATTACATCAAAACGATAATTCCAAGAAAGCAATGTTTGCTTCAATCCATAAGGGGTGAGGAAGTAAGCACTATCCTGGAAAACAACAAGCTGAATATCAGCCTGTGCGATTCTCTCAGGAAAAGGACGCAACCCGTGGGTAAACACAGCCAAGACATCAAAAGCGTAGCTATCACCCTTGCCTAATGCCTTGGGTATTTTACTGCATAAAATGTCAAGGCTGCAGGCATTCCATTTGGTTTGACATTTTCAACCGGGAGACTAACAGAACTTTTCACTTTCCCTTTCACCTCATGAGGGTATGCCGTCAAAAATGCCAAGTCTTTTACTTGGAGATCACGAAATGCCAGCAAAACTTCTGAAACCGACTCAGAACCCTCATTCTCCACCTATAACATACATTACAAAGGTCCTTTTAATATGCATACAAAATTTTAACTGACAGTAAATGAATAAAATAAGAAACTTAAGAATTAAATCAAGACATTTCTTTGAATTAAGTAAATATTATCAGCTACCTTCAGTGTTGAAGTGATGCGTACAATTTGTGATGTCAAATCAATCTGCAAACAAAGGATAACAATATTAAAATCTTCATCATTTTTCAATTTCTTTTTCATTTTCTCGTTTATAAACTATAATTCGTATGGAAAAAAATTTACCGAAGCGGATCAACGAAAATGAAATTTAAACTTACCCGTCGATCGACTTTTGAAAGAATCAGATCAGAGAGTACAGGCGATGCTAGTAAGGAAATTGTAAAGACGAGTAAATCAAATCTAAGCGCCATTTTGCTCTGCACTCTCATTACCAAAAAAACAAACCTAAATCCCTATCTAGAATTTTATACAGGAGTAACAGGATCCTTCCTGACTTCCACTTCTCAGAGACGACTCAATTTAGAACTCAAAATACGACAATGATGGAATCAGAAATTAAACCTGGACCAGGCCCAATATTATTGAACTTGGAAATTGGGGTGTGATTGTGATTGGAACAGGGAAACACGTCATTCCATGTATTTTTTTTTAGAGTTCATTCATAAAAACACTAGTAGAGCATTTCGGCTCCATTATAAATTTAAAAATTCTTAAAACTAGAATTCCATTATGATGAAATCTAACTACATAAAATCGCACATAGCTTTTTCCACATAATTGACCAAATCGGAAGGCAGATTTATACCTAAATCAGTTGAAGATGCTAGAAGACTTTACGGACCAGTCTGAATATCTCTCCTCTTTTATTATTGATGAATAGAGATCATGGAATAATTATAAAATTAACAGTATACAAAATATAAACTTTTACATAATCTTACAAGTAATCTAATGCAAATAAAATTGGTAAATCTAAGAATTGTAAAGACACACCGACCATAAAAGTTCTAATCGCAGCCTTCATAACTCGTGTCGTATCTACTCATATACATACACCAAATCTTTTTTAGGTTGAAGAAAATAAAATTATTGTAGACGCTGGTTTTCGCCTGAGGTCCACAATCGAGAATTTGTAGAGAGAGGCACTAGCGATCCTGCAAAACAAAGGTAGAGTGAGTGTGGAGAGTCTACCCACCGGTGTGGTGGGTACCTTAGACACTCTGACGCTCAAGTCAGTACTGGAAATGAGCGATAAATAGGATAGAAGGAGGAACAAGGTCTGAGGCTACCTTGATCCTCGTAGGCTGCCGTGAGGGTGGTGCGTCGGAGCATAGATGGTCGGAGGTTTTGGGGGGTTCCAGTGAGAGAGATTAAACTTAGAGTTCTATCGCTCCAGTGTGGAATAAATCTAAATCTTGAACTCTGCTTCCTTTTTATAGGCTGGGGAATAGTTAGTTAGTTGTCATAGGGACCGTATTTATGATGGTGGGTCCAACTAACATGTTAAACTTTCATCTTTCGGTGAATCAGCTAATATTTGAGGAATATTTAATATCTGAAAAGATACTAATTTCGGTTGAGAGATGCGAGTTGACCATGATGGAACTACAAAATCAATAGAATCCCTAGCCCAATTTGATATAAATATTGACTGGTTTTTAACTTTGGGCCCGAAAGAATAGTTGGGTTTATGGCCCGAATCAATCTGGATCATTAAGGGGGATTTGGGCTATATATATTTTAGGGCTCGAGGTGAAAAGACGAAAGTACCATTGTCCCAAATTTGGCTCGTACAGTTTGTCCCCTACTCTCCAAGTCAAGAAGTTCTTGGCTTGGAGGGTGATTGACGAGTATGTCGTCTAATCGTGGACGTTGTCTGGATTTGTTAATGATTATACCATGTTGATGATGTTAGGTAAATATTTGGGGATCCCAATCGACAAGACTTTAGTGTTGATGTGCCAAACACAATAACACATTATTTGAATCAAATAAATACTAAGAAAGAACCTCAGTCGACCAGTGAAAGCCATGACAATTTCCAACATACTGATCCTGATATGGACCCATGTGGAGTCTTCAATTTCGTATGGATCAGAAAAGATCCAGGTTTTGAACTAGGTTTGACATTAGCCATGAGAAATGTTCCCGTCGACTAGACCAGATGAAGGCCAGAATAATCTCCAACCTACTGGACTTGATAATCCAGGGGGAGTCTTCATGTCGTCAGAACCAGATGAAGGTCTAGGTCTTGAACTGGGCTCGACATGAGCCATTGGGAATGTTTTCGTCGATTGGACCAGATGAAGGCCAGGACAATCGCCAGCCTACTGGACCTGATAAGGACTTATGGGGAATCTTCATGTCGTCTGGATCAGATGAAGGTCTAGGTCTTGAATTGGGCTCGAAATGAGCCATGAGGAATATTCCCGCCGACTGGACCAGATAAATGCTCTGATAATCTCTAGCCCACTTACTTGATAAAGATCCTTGGGGAGTATTCATGTCTTCTGGACCAGATGAAGGTCCATGTTTTGAACTGGGCTCGACATGAGCCATGAGGAATGTACCCGTCGACTGGACAAGATGAAGGCCAGGACAATCTCCAGCCTACTGGACTTGATAAAGACCTAGAGAGAGTCTTCAACGTCGTCTGGATTAGAAGAACTCGGCTCGACATGAGGCATGGGGAGTATTCCCGTCGACTGGACCAGATGAAGCCCACGACAATTTCCAGCCTATTGGACCTGATAAAGACCCAGAGGGAGTCTTTAATATCGTCTGGATCAAAAGAAGATTCAGGTCTTGAACTGGGCTCAACATGAGCCATGAGTAATGTTCCCGTCGATTGGATCAGATGAAGGCCAAGACAATCTCCAACCTACTGGACCTGATAAAGACCTAGGGAGAGTCTTCAATGTCGTCTGAATCTGAAGAAGATCCAGGTCTTGAACTCGGATTGACAAGAGCTATGGGGAATATTCCCGTCGATTGGACTAGATGAAGGCCATGATAATTTCCAGCCTACTGGACCTGATAAAGACCCAATGGGAGTCTTTAATGTCATCTGGATCAGAAAAATATCAAGGTCTTGAACTGGGCTCGACATGAGCCATGAGTAATATTCCCGTCGACTGGAGCAGATGAAGGCCAAGACAATCTCCAGCCTATTGGACCTGATAAAGACCTAGGGGGAGTCTTCAATGTCGTCTGGATCAGAAGAAGATCCAGGTCTTGAACTGGGCTTGACATGAGTCATGGTGAATGTTCTCATCGACTGGACCAAATGAAGGCCAAGACAATCTCAACCTACTTGACCTGATAATCCAGGGGGAGTCTTCATGTCGTCTGGACCAAATAAAGTTCTAGGTCTTGATTTGGGTTTGACATGAGCCATTGGGAATATTTTCGTCGATTGAACCAGATGAAGGCCAGGACAATCGCTAGCCTATTGGATCTGATAAGGACTTATGGGGAATCTTCATGTCGTCTGGACCAGATGAATGTCTAGGTCTTGAATTGGGCTCGACATGAGCCATGGGGAATGTTCCCGCCGACTGGACCAGATAAATGCCAAGATAATCTCCAGCCCACTTATTGTTGGGGTTTTAAGGGGGAATATCGGTAACGCAGCGGAATCGCGGAAAATCAAAATTTTCCGATTTCAAAACTTTTTCTCAGATCAATTAAATAAACTTATTTATTTAATTATCCAATTATCAAATTCTGAAAAAATTACACAAGAAATCAAATTTCTTGGTAATTACCGAATTGCCCAAAAACTTTGTAAATTGATTATTTTAGCCCAAAAATTATCAAATATAATTTTGGATGATTCTAAATCATTTCTAAAATATTTTCAACACATCTAATGCATCAAAATCAGATTTCACACAAATCCCCAATTTTTAGTCTAATGCTGTGAGCCACCCAAAATTTTCAATTAATTGCAATTTGGTCCATTTAGTTCAAAACATGCCAAGATCAAATCCAATCAACCTAAAATTTTACATGCATCATATTCATACCATAATACATCACATATATGAAAAGCCCCAAATTTGGAGTGGGTTATGAACCCTAATGTTTCAGTTTCATCAAATTGTCCAATTTCACCAAATTTACAAAATCCAACACTTTAATCCATTCAATACTTCACCAATCTAGCCTCACCACTTTGAAACAACTCTAGAACAATTCTAGGTCACGAATGAGTGGCTTACCAACTATAAATGGCAACTTGATTTTCCAAAAATCAAAAGTAAAGCTTTGAAACCATTTCAAGCTTACTTACATGCATCAATCTTTCATCAACGTTCACAACCAAAATAAATACAAACTATAAGAAGAGAGACAACACCAAAGCAACACAAAATGATGCTAAGCATGTTAGAAACAATTTTCATGTTGAAGACTTTGAAAAATAACTTACAAAATCATGATTTTCCAAGCCATCTTCCTTTAGCCTTCAAGCTTTTCTCTCAACTACTTTTGTATTATATTTGGTGCTTATTAACTTGTCT
Organism: Zanthoxylum bungeanum; assembly: GCA_019454045.1. Taxonomy (NCBI): domain Eukaryota; kingdom Viridiplantae; phylum Streptophyta; class Magnoliopsida; order Sapindales; family Rutaceae; genus Zanthoxylum; species Zanthoxylum bungeanum. The sequence goes on along the minus strand of SKCR01039145.1, from coordinate 47,794 downwards.
AACCCTAAAAGATAAAACAAAACAATATATACTCACAAATTTAAGCCTTGGCCGAAATTGGTAAGTAAAATAATATCTAGATATTATTTTTGTTTCATTTAATTTTTGCTTTATCAACTTGCATTTTAAATCATTACACCTTTAATGAATTATTCAACAAGTCAACAAAAGCAACTCAAAAAAAAAAATATAACACTTATATTTATTAAGGTCATGGCCGAAAATAACAAAATAAAAGGAAATTGATATTTTCAATTTTTAACAATTAATACAAATATCTTAAGAAGTTAAACTCAATTTGACAACCATTTCCTTTTAATGTAAAGTCAAACATTTACACTAATAATAATTTCCTAACTTTATCATTTGGTAAGATATTTATATTTTAATTATATTAATCATTTAACAATTAAATAATTAATTAAATAATTAAATACAAATATCTCAAATATATGTATTATATTTACTTTAAATATCTCAATTACATATATTAATGATATATGTCAAATACCTTTATTTGACAATTTATTAATGTGTATTTAATAATATCATATATTAAATACAAATACATATTAATTAGGAAATGACGGTTCGGTCCGTTCGCATGTATTTTTCGTTTAACGTTTAAACGATTTATAAATAATCACCATTATTTATAAAACTCGCCCTAGTGCTCTACGAGTATATTTCATTAGTGAGACTCTCTAGATTTAGTTATATTCGTCACAAAATCCAATTTCGTGTCCATAATTTACCCACCCGTAAATTATGACGACCACAGATAAACTAGCTGAATCATACAGGTCGAGGTCATTGCATACGTATAATCCCTCCGTCACAGGTATCCGGATAATACCAGAGATATAGATGTAAATGTCAAATCTCTATAGGTATTATCCTGTCGACATATCTATTAGCAATCTCTAAATAACATTCGGAACTTACTTCTGAAGTATACTGTGGCCACAGATTTAACAGACTGCTAATCATATATGGACTATCTATGCTCTGTACACAGAATTGACGGATCCTATCTTGATACACACAGGATATCCTCAGGATCGGTCCACACCCAACGAACAGGCGTGTTGGATTTTCTAGGTCAAACCAAGATCATAATAAGCGATGAAAAGTGCGAATACAATAAAGTAAAGTTGCAGAAATACTCACTTTGATCAGCTTTTGGATGCGATGACAACAAAAATTTCTTCATGAGACTCTCGGCCAAGCTCCTATTTGTCCTCCTTGAGATGTTCTTCAAGCTCCAAGCTTTGAAAAATGATTCCATGCTCATGAATGGATTTCCCTATCACCTTTGTGTAACCCCTTGGATGTGCTAGCATCATTGAAAAATTTGCCACAAATCTTTCTTTAGCTTCTTGGTGCTCTCGGCCATGAGAGGAAATTTGAGAGAATAAGGCACCTTGTGCCGTGAGATGAGGGAGAGGGAGAGAAGAAAAAATGAGTTGTGTGTTGTGTATTTTGATTTCAAAAATCAAATACAAAAAATCAATTACCAAATTCAAAAAAAGGTACAAGGTATTAAAGCCTTCAACAACTCACATCACTCACAAAGTGACATCCATCACATCACTCAAGTTGATGTGACTTCCAGCACAAGAATGACTAATGATGTGATGCGTGATGTGACTTGTGGGCCCCACTTGATTCAAATGCGAGTGGTCCCGCAAACACTCCCGGCTCGGATTCGCTAATTCCGAATTAAAGAATTTTCCGTTGCGACGTAATTTAATCAAATTTAATTAAATAATTATGCCTAGCAAAATTACTATTCACGTCGCTAGCGAATTAATTCTAAATTAACTCGTTCGCCCGAATTAAAATCTAATTTTAATTTCGCGTCGAAATCTAATTTCGTATAATATATCGAATATATTATTTTATCGATTAATTCCAAATTAATCGTTCTCTCTCTTTAAATAATATTTTATCCCAGATAAAATATCTCTGTAATTAATCCTAGATTAATTTTCTCTCTCTTATAATTAATCCTAGATTAATTATGTCTGAGTCATACGTCATCGGTGAATCTTCGGGAAGCGACCCATGAGATCCTTGGATATATTGGCAGTAAATCCGGTCGTCGGACTATCCGAATACGTACGTACCTAATACTACGTTTTTACCGATTTACAAGACATGGTTGGCTTCTAGCAAAGCACCGTGCCTACCCAATTCTCCAGAAATATTCTTAAAGGAATATATAATCTATATCAGGCGTAGTATATGTAGTATTGCGTATTGTGATCCAGTATCGGATGTCACATGCTAGGCCTGGGGCTGGAATTGTGTCTGCCCCGTACGAAGCACATATCAGATCTCTGGTAACTAGTCTCTATAATAGGATAAACATGACCTAGTCATATTATCCCGATAGCTGCAGCATATAAGAGCACCAGTTTCATATCCTACGTGACCATCATCTCCATATGACTGAAGTGATTCTTCCATCTTGACATCACACCCAATACACTACGATTCTCAATATACCCAGAAGAGGCGTACACAGAACCTGTTAAAGCCTTGGACGACCAAAACCAAAGTATATTGATTGTCGCAAGTATTAGCGATGCAAGTCTCAGGTTAAGATCAAATACACCTACCCTGATTCAGACTTCCATAGACACATAGTCATACTACCAATGGAATTCCGAGGGGTCTATCCAGAGCGAAGCTGTTTCCGTACCATCGGTAAACATAACCTCCTATTACACTTGCATGAGTATCCAATACCCAAATATATAAGAACTATGCCGTTATGCTCCCACAACGCGCACACGTGCAATACTAGTCTATTCCGCATTATCGATGTCCAATCTCGATAATACTACGACTAGAGGTATTTTAATGATTAAACCTTAGTGGATTAATAATGTCTCATATCTTATTAATCCGGAACTAATCATATGGACTTTATCATTTATATATCTTGGTAATCTAATTACAAATGATAAAAGAGCAATTTCCTTTGTCACATAGTTAATTTGTACAACAACACCATGTTCTGTACAAATAGTGATGCTATGGGTCATAATTGTCCAACAATCTCCCACTTGGCCTATAATCAATCACTCAAGTGTCCTACACTTGAACTATGTACGGGTCGCTCAAACTTCTGCTGAGAAACAACTTTCGTCAGCGGATTTCCAATATTATCATCTGATGTGATTTATTCGATCATCACATCGCCACGATGTATGATCCGAACGAATCAGATGAATAGTTGAAGTATATACTTGGATCGTTGATGAGACCATTAATTCTTTAGCCTGTGCTGTAGCCTAGCTCAGCTGCTAACAGAACTACTCATAATCCAATTAGGATTATATAGATCTAAAGTGCTTCTATTGCTGCCTCAGCTGCAGCAATATTCCGCTTTTGTTGTTTATTCGGAAACGGTATCTTGCTTGGAAGATTTCCAGCTCACAGTTCAGTTATTCAAACTATACAGTACATTTATTACGACTTATAGTCATTTTTATTGGTTAGGAAACTTGCAACAGTGAACCCAGTCACTTCAAGTTCTCATTCTCCATAGCTTAAGAAAGCATCCTTAGTTCATCTAAGAAACTTAAGGATGTTCTTAACATCAATCCAGTGACTATCACTTAGATTGGCCTGATTGTGACTCCATATGCTCCAAGTATATGAGACACCAGGTCGCGTACATTTACTTCAATGTACGAGTTCTCGGAGAGTGCCAACAACTTTTAGACCTATCCTAGTAGATCCTTATTCCTAGAATAAAGGTTGTCTCTCCCAAGTATTCTATGGAGAACTTTTCATGAAAGCCAAGCTTTCACCGATTGTATTATGGGAATATCATTTCCAAAAAAATGATATGTCATCATTTTATAGGACAATCATTGCCAGTGCGCTCCCACTAACCCTCTTATATACACAAGAATCATATTCGTTTTGAATTAAATCATACACCATTATGATTAAATCAAAACGATAGTTCCAAGAACGCAATGCTTGCTTCAATCCATAAATGGATCGAATTAACTTGCAAACCTTGTTTGCTCGTTTTGGTACGACAAAACCGTCAGAATGTTGTAAACATCCTCCAAAAGGTTTCTGTTTAAGGAAAACGATTTTGACGTTCAGCTGCCATATTTCATAAATGAAACATGCAGCATGAGCAAGCATTATCCAAATGGATTTAACCATGGCAACGAGTAAAAGGTTTCGTCGTAATCGACACAATGTTGATAACGATACATTTTCGCTACAAGCCTAGCTTTGTACGTTGGTATGTTGCCATCCATGTATGTCTTCCTTGAAGACTTATATAGTACCAATAGGCACAATGCCTTCTGGTACAACAACCAGTGTCCAAACTTGGTTGGTATACATGGAATCCATTTCGGACATCATGGCACTCTGCCATAATAGGGAGTTGATACCTTGTATCACTTCCTCATACGTAGTCGGTTCGTGTTCCTCAATAAGATTGACATCTTTATTAGGTTAGATCAGAAACCCATACCTCCCAGGTTATTTTCTGACTCCCTCCTACTTGCGCGGTTTTTGTGTATTTGAAGATTGTGGTACAGTTTCATCCATGATGAACTGTTGGTGTTCCATGAGGACTCGGTGCCTGGAACAGTATTACTCCGATTTTTATCGAGTTTTACTTTCCTCCCATTTACCACTGCATATAGGTATTCCTCTAAGGAAAACCGCAAGGAGAGAAACAATTTACATTGTTCTCTTGTGAGTTGTATAAGTACTATACTTTGGTTACCTTAGGATAACCTACAAATTAGGCACTTATCCGATTTGGGTTTTAGTTTGGTATCATCCAAACATATGCCTAGCTGTAGGCATAGCATTTTTGCATGTGAGTCCCTATGATGAGTCTCATTTGGAGGCACTACCTTTTTAGTCGAGGAAGTTGCGGGAAACGGTTGTCGGAAGGGAATCGGTATTTCGTTAAATTTTATCCGCATGTTTAGCTCCAAGCTCGCTCGTTGGACCTCCGTTTTAAAGCACCTTTGGCCTAAAAAACCCAGAACCATTTAACCTTGGCCCAAACCCACTCACCAAACCAACACAACACCTAATCCACCAAGACAAAGCCCACACCACCACCACCTAGGCCCACACGCCCATCACCCTAAGATACACCCAAATTAAATTAAATAATGTAATTGAATTAAATAAAATAATTAAACCATTTACTAAATTTAAGAAAACATAAGATATAGTCATACCTAATTAAGATAAATCACATATTGTAACTTCCTAATCCAAAATATTATATACTAAATTAAAGAAATATTATGCCTAATTAAAATCAATCATAACTAATTAAAAATATTGACTTCCTAATCTAACAAATTAAATGCCTAATGAACACCAATCAAATATTCAACATTCCTTATTCACCAAAATTTGTCCCCCCAATCAATCAAATCATTTCCTTGTTTGACACCAAATCCAATCTATTCCTTGTGAGACAAGGGGAAGCCCTAGCCATTGTCTATATAAACAACCCAAAACCAAAGCCAACCCCATCTCCATTCACACAAAATACAAACACAAAAACCCTAGCAACCCATGCCTAACATACACAACAACAAGAAGCGATTCCTTCCTCCTCACTTACCCTCCATAACCGAAACCAAAAACCCTTCCCCCCTAGCCGAGAATCACAACCGAAACAGCCCCATAAATCCCATTATCATCACCGAAAAAAGTCCTTAGAAAATCACCCTAGTAGTGACCAAAACTGCACTCCCCCAAACACCTTTCACCCACGCAAATATAGCCCCTCTAAACCCTCTGAACAACCGAAAATAACGGCCCCCTATACAGCCTTGACACTACCGAAACAGTAGCCATAGACACTCGCCACCTGCCTACTACCTTATAGCCAATTCACGCTCACCTTGCCCTAAAACTCACGCACACGTCTCATTTACTTCACTCAGCCCACATGAATTCTCACGGCACCTAAAGACACTAGCACTCCAAGCCTTATCGCCACTTGCCCCTTACTTGGCCTGCACATCCTTAACGCCCCTAACTCTCGCCACTATCAAGCCTTAACGCCACTTGCACCCTCTCTACGCAACAACAAGCCACAAAAGCCGAATAAAAAAACACATACAAATTGACCTACAATACAATAACAAACCCTCAGCCTCTGCTCACAAACAAACAAATAACCCTCCTCAACGCCCCTCACTGTCTAAATACAAACGCCCACTACACACTGACCAACAAAAACTCATCAACAAATTCACTACTCCACTCACGTAACCACATTCAAGTCACGCATATTGCCCAATGCAACAGCCACCTAAAAAACACTCACTGTTAGAACCGAAAACAGCCCTTGAACTGCACTTGGATAACAGCCCAAAACATTCCTTGAACCAACACAAATAGTTCCAGAAACTGCCCCCAAAACAGTTCAAAAATCGCAACCCAAAACAGCCCCCATTCATCATAAAACAGTCCCTTATTTGCCTTAAGACAGTGACCAAAATACTGCGGCAATACGGCAGTAAAACAGCAGCAAAAAGGAGTCAAAACAGTAGCTTGAGCAGCGAAACAGCGAGGTAAAATGCAAACCAGTGAACCAGAAAAGTTGAGGAGCTTTAACCCTTCCGATCTCCGCGAAACACAAGTCCGAAAGTCGGCAAAAAAGGTTAGACCTGAGGGTATTTTTCACACTCGTTTCAGTTTTATTTTTATTATTTATTGAGTATTGTTCGCATATGATTATTATGTTAAAATGCATGTTGTGGCCCTTGAGTAGATAAATATGCATGTATTACGAAATATTGTATGTTGTGGCATTGGGATAAAATGAAAGATGTGTCAACTCTCGCGGTATATCGGATGGAAACCCGGACATAAATTTTATATCCGATTCCGAATGGACGGTAGTATGATCTGTACTCGGGATACAACTCTACGTACCGCTTGAGTAAACGACACATTCTTTTGTTTTATGTTGCTTTGATTTATTTATTATTCGTCATTTAAATTCCGAATGTTATTTGTTTGCGCTTCTGTGTCTATCAATGTGAAATTGCATATTTACCGTTATTTTGATATCGCATGCTAGTATCACTATGATTTATTTGCATTTCTGTATTCATGAATGATTGCCGTTATAATGATGTATTTTTGAAAGCATGCAAACTTGGACATAGGTTCTATACAAATTTAGATGCAAACTTCATCTTCATGTATGTGAATTTAGGATTATTGTACACTTGGAAAAATATGTTGCTTAGACTTGGTTAGATTATTGCACAAATCATTTTATTACAAGTGGCATAAGTAAGGGACCATTTTGAACCCAACGGTTTGAGGTCTTCCCTTGCGAGGGGTGAGTGCGGCCTTAAATCTTTGTCCCGGTTCACACCGGGTGGCGACTCCATTATTCTCCGGTTTAGTCCCCCGTGGGCTACTCCGTACTCCCAACCGGGCCGCGAGCCCGGGACAACATGCGTCACCCAGTTTCTGTGTGCCCACAGTCTGGCGACTCCACTGGGGATATAGAATTGGCCCCGAAATAATGTCTTGTAATATTATGATTTGTGCTTTAATTAACCGTATCTACTGTGAGTTAAAAGGGGTTTAATCAAAGGCATATTTCTTAGGCTGGGTAATGGTTTGGTGTCTTCCTTCACTCACTACCTTTGTAGAAGGAAAAGCTGTGAAGGCACCTAGATAATCATCTACTTGTAGCCTATTGTGACAGACTAATCTGGAGGACTTGTTGCTTATTCTTGTCACCAAGCGATAAGAGCCTAAGAGGCTTGGGTACTTAAGAGAGCCTCGCTCCACCCACCCTCTGGGGAATCTGCAACAAGAAATCCATCTGACAGTCAGTCACACACCATAACTCGTTGGAACGTACTGTAAGGTATAAAAAAAGGTGCGCTCACTTGGTTGCTCGAACCCTTGAGTGGGGAGACCTAGTTGTGGGCAATCCTTCGCCAGCGAGAGTCTTTGTCTACACTCCCGCAAACCCACATGTAGACCGGGGTTGTATGGCCTATAGCAAATATTTCCTTGCGCTTGTGGACCATCCTCATTTAGATGCAGTTGGACTTCTTGTCAGAAATGCGAACTTGTTGGGCCATTTAAACTGGGACGAGTTCGTATCCTATGACAATTGGGCCAAAAGCTTCTGAAATGTTGAAGGGCCACTCTGTATGCTTGTGTTTGGGAACATGGTCATTTGGATCCATTCGGACCTTTTGTCATGAGGTATGGGCTTGTTGGGCCATTTAAACTAGGGCAAGAACATATCTTATGATGATTGGGCCAAAAGCTTCTAAAATGCCAATGGGCCATTATATGTTTGTGTTTAGGAACATTATCATTTGGATACGGTTGGACTTCTCGCCATGAGATGTGAACTTGTTGGGCCATTTAAACTGGGACGAGTTCACTCCTATGACAGTTAGCCCAAAAGCTTCTAAAATGATGATGGGCCGATTTGTGTGAAGATTTTAATGAGTTGATATATTCCTTGTATCGCATGCATCTCATTCATCTCATGCATACATATATCTTGTTAACACCCTCTATGTCCAAAAAAGATATCATAGAGTCCCGTTGGGTTAGGGAAGAGGGAAGACTCACCAAAAGACCGGTAACAGATATGAGTACATCCGATAACGAGGTATCCCGGATAGATCAGTTGAAAAATGGTTTCGCCAAGATTACCGAACAGTTGCAAGCCTTGACTACCGCCATGAAAAATATGGCTGTACCCTGTGCTGGGGGAAATTCTAAGAATATGAGGCGTGAGGAGCCTCCGAATGGGTTGGGGGATGATATCCCCACTTTTGATGATGACATGGCAGAGTATGCAACAGGCAGAGTGATAGGGTCTCAGGCAGAATTTCAGAAGCTTCGGGATCAGGTTGAAACAGTTACCCGCAAAATGAGGGGTAAATATGAAGAGTTGTTAGATTATGAGGCAATGACCTTCGGAGAACAGCTGTCAGCTCAGTTTAAAATGACCGACATGGCCAAGTTTAATGGGAATGGAGACCCGGGAGTCCATCTGCAGCAATATGTCTCAGTCATGAGTTCAGTGGGCCTATCAGAGCGCCAAGTCCAAAAGATGTTTGGGATGTCACTCGAACGGGCACCTGTGGTTTGGTATCATAGCCTTGAGAAGAAGGTTAAGGAAGATTGGAGGGAACTAGCTGATGTTTTTCTGAAGCAGTATGTTACAGACTTAGAAATTGACTTGTCACTCCGTGATTTTGAAAACACTAAGCAGAAGCCAGAGGAAAGTTTCAAAGAGTATGTGGATCGCTGGAGAAGCCAGCTTTTGAAAATGCAGACTCGGCCTTCAGAGAAAGACTAAATTAAAATGATCATCAAGGGCACCAAGCCCTCTATTTATGGTAAGCTAAGGAGGATGACTTCGATGATTTCTGATTTTCGACAGTTGAGGGAAACTGTCATGGATATTGAGGAAGAAGAGGCTGAAAACAAAAAGTTTTATGGCCAGAATAGAAGAACTTTTGGGGGGCCTTCTGAGACTAAGTCCACTACTGCCGAGGTCGCTACCGTCAAGAACAGGCGATTCTCCACTCTTGGTAGACCTTTGGCAAATGTATTTGAAAAGCTGAAGATGCAAGGATTTCTAAAACCTTTGGAAGCTAGGCCATTTCCGAACCATGTGCCACCGTACCTCAACCTAAACCAGTATTGTTACTTCCATCAAGAAAAAAGGCCATGACACCGACAACTGCACCTGCCTTAGGCATGAGGTCCAAAACCTCATTGAGTCCCATAAAATACCCAATCCAGAAAAAGAACAACCCAACACACACATGAACCCTCAACCATAAAGCCACTCAACCACCCAGGTTTCTTGCATTGAGATAAAAGATAACAGTGAAGAACCATAGGTCAAGGAAGAAGGCAATGTTGCGAATGATGAAGTCATTCCTCCTAGTTTATTTGATCCTGAATTTTTAATATAGACATTGATTTAAGTCTACATGTTCGAAATATTTTCTTAAATGATAACAAAGACGTTCATTTCGCTAAGCCTCTTCCTGCAACATGAGTATATTTGACAAAAGCATTAAACCTCGGCACTATGAAATTCAGTGATGTTTAGAACACGGGGAATCCTCGGAATAAGCAAGCATAAAAGATAAGATAGCCATTCAGAAATTGGGAAATGAGAGTAGTGAGAATATCAGACTTGGAAGAGAATTAGTTCACCGAGCCGATCAACGTAGACAGATTGAAGCAGTGGCTTGCCTGAGGAAAAGAAGACTGAGCAGTCACCAAGAGAATTGGCAGAAGACCTAACCTGACGGGATAGGAACATTCATGCATGCATACACGTATCACATTTTGCATCCTTTTGTGTTTGTTTTGTTTTGTGTTCACATGTTTTGAAGAAGAAAAGAGAAAGCGGCAAAGAACAAGCTAATCAGAAATGGTGAAAAGCACAGTATCAGATTCGGGTAATAATCCTAGGGTTGAGGCCCATTTGAGTTCGAGTTTTGGGTATGGCACTCTGGGGGCGAGGCCCACATTAGTTTCGGTATCAGTCTTGCTGGGTATGGCAATCTGGGGGCGAGGCCCATGTCATTATCAGTATCAGTTTTGCCGGGTATGGCAATCTGGGGGCGAGGCCCACGTCATTATCAGTTGGGGGCGAGGCCCATATCAGTATCAATTTGGGGCGAGGCCCACATCAGTATTAGTTTGGGGCGAGGCCCATATCAGTATCAGTATGGGGGCGAGGCCCACATCAGTATCAGTTTGGGGCGAGGCCCATATTAGTATCAGTCTGAGGGCGAGGTCCACATCAGTATCAGTTGAGGGCGAGGCCCACGTCAGTATCAGTTTGGGGCGAGGCCCATATTAGTATCAGTCTGGGGGCGAGGCCCACATCAGTATCAGTTGAGGGCGAGGCCCATGTCAGAATCAGTTTTGGGGCGAGGCCCACGTCAGTTTGAGGTCGAAGAACCACTACATCGGTAACAGTTTCGGGAACAAGGCCCAGGGAATAAAGCCTTCAATCAGTACAGTTCGGGAACAAAGCCCACATTCAATACAGTCAAGGAATAAAGCCTAGAGGAATAAAGCCCACTTTTAAAACGGTTTGGGAACAATGCCCAGGGGAATAAAGCCCAAATTCTACACAGTTTGGGAATAAAGCCCACAGTCAACATAATTCGGGAACAAGGCCCAAGGAATGAAGCCTTCATTCAGTATAGTTCGGGAGTAAAGCCCACATTCAACACAGTTCAGGAATAAAGCCCACAGTCAACATAATTCGGGAACAAGGCCCAAGGAATGAAGCCTTCATTCAGTACAGTTCGGGAATAAAGCCCACAGTCAACTCAGTTCGGGAATAAAGCCCAGGGAATAAAGCTCACTCTCTACATAATTCAGGAACAAGGCCCACAGTCAGCTCAGATCGGGGATAAAGCCCACATTCAGTATAATTCAGGAACAAAGCCCACATTCAGTGCAATTCAGGAACAAAGCCCACAGTCAGCTCAGATCGGGGATAAAGCCCACATTCAGTATAATTCAGGAACAAAGCCTACATTTAGTGCAATTCATGAACAAAGCCCACAGTCAGCTCAGTTCGGGGATAAAGCCCACATTCAATATAGTTCGGGAACAAGGCCCAGGGAATAAAGCCTTCAATCAGTACAGTTCGGGAACCAGGCCCACAGTCAACATAATTCGGGAATACAGCCCAGAGGAATAAAGCTCTCTCTTAGCACGGTTCGGGAATACAGCCCAGGAGAATAAAGCTCTCTCTCAGTACAGTTCGGGAACACAGCCCAGGAGAATAAAGCTCTCTCTCAGCACGGTTCGGGAATACAGCCCAGGAGAATAAAGCTCTCTCTCAGCACAGTTCGGGAATACAGCCCAGGAGAATAAAGTTTTGTCTTAACACAGCTCGGGAATAAGGCCATATCTTTACACAGTTCGGGAACAAAGCCTAGAATAATAAAGCCCACTTGCAAAACAGCTCGGGAATAAAGCCCAGGAGAATAAAGCTCTCTCTCAATGCAGTTCGGGAATAAAGCCCAAAGGTCAAAGCATCTCAGGATAACAAGTAAGTTAAGCAACAACTGGCGAGCCAGGTAAGTAGAAATGCATTGCATAACTTTGATAGGATTGTTCAAAGTCACACACTGCACAAGTCCCATCAAAGTGGGGGCGACTGTAGGCATTGCATTTTTGCATGTGAGTCCCTATGATGAGTCTCATTTGGAGGCACTACCTTTTTAGTCGAGGAAGTTGCGGGAAACGATTGTCGGAAGGGAATCGACATTTCGTTAAATTTTATCCGCATGTTTAGCTCCAAGCTCGCTCGTTGGACCTCCGTTTTAAAGCACATTTGGCCTAAAAAACCCAGAACCATTTAACCTTGGCCCAAACCCACTCACCAAACCAACACAACACCTAACCCACCAAGACAAAGCCCACACCACCACCACCTAGGCCCACACGCCCATCACCCTAAAATACACCCAAATTAAATTAAATATTAATTAAATAATGTAATTGAATTAAATAAAATAATTAAACCATTTACTAAATTAAAGAAAACATAAAATATAGTCATACCTAATTAAGATAAATCACATATTGTAACTTCCTAATCCAAAATATTATATACTAAATTAAAGAAATATTATGCCTAATTAAAATCAATCATAACCAATTAAAAATATTGACTTCCTAATCTAACAAATTAAATGCCTAATGAACACCAATCAAATATTCAACCTTCCTTATTCACCAAATTTCGTCCCCCCAATCAATCAAATCATTTCCTTGTTTGACACCAAATCCAATCTATTCATTGTGAGACAAGGGGAAGCCCTAGCCCTTGTCTATATAAACAACCCAAAACCAAAGCCAACCCCCTCTCCATTCACACAAAATACAAACACAAAAACCCTAGCAACCCACGCCTAACATACACAACAACAAGAAGCAAATCCTTCCTCCTCACTTACCCTCCATAACCGAAACCAAAAACCCTTCCCCCCTAGCCGAGAATCACAACCGAAACAGCCCCATAAATCCCATTATCATCACCGAAAAAAGTCCTTAGAAAATCACCCTGGTAGTGACCGAAACTGCACTCCCCCAAACACCCTTCACCCACGCAAATACAGCCCATCTAAACCCTCTAAACAACCGAAAATAACAGCCCATATACAGCCTTGACACTACCGAAACAGTATCCATAGACACTCGCCACCTGCCTACTCCCTTATAGACAATTCACGCTCACCTTGCCCTAAAACTCACGCACACGTCTCATTTACTTCACTCAGCACACATGAATTCTCACGGCACCTAAAGACACTAGCACTCCAAGCCTTATCGCCATTTGCCCCATACTTGGCCTGCACATCCTTAACGCCCCTGACTCTCGCCACTATCAAGCCTTAACGCCACTTGCACCCTCTCTACGCAACAACAAACCACAAAAGCCGAATCAAAAAACACATACAAACTGACCTACAATACAATAACAAAACCTCAGCCTCTGCTCACAAACAAACAAATAACCCTCCTCAACGCCCCTCACTGTCTAAATACAAACTCCCACTACACACTGACCAACAAAAACTCATCAACAAATTCACTACTCCACTCACGTAGCCACATTCAAGTCACGCATATTGCCCAATGCAACCACCTAAAAAACACTCACTGTTAGAACCGAAAATATCCCTTGAACTACACTTGGATAACAGCCCAAAACAGTCCCTGAACCAACACAAATAGCTCCAGAAACTGCCCCCAAAACAGTCCAAAAACCACAACCCAAAACAGCCCCCATTCATCACAAAACAGTCACTTATTTGCCTTAAGACAGTGACCAAAATACGGCGGCAATACGGCAGTAAAATGGAGTCAAAATAGTAGCTTGAGCAGCGAAATAGCGAGGTAAAATGCAAACCAATGAACCAGAAAAGTTGAGGAGCTTTAACCCTTCCGATCTTCGAGAAACGCAAGTCTGAAAGTCGGCAAAAAAGGTTAGACCTGAGGGTATTTTTCACACTCGTTTCAGTTTTATTTTTATTATTTATTGAGTATTGTTCGCATGATTATTATGTTAAAATGCATGTTGTGGCCCTTGAGTAGATAAATATGCATGTATTACGAAATATTGTATGTTGTGGCCTTGGGATAAAATGAAAGATGTGTCAACTCTCGCGGTATATCGGATGGAGACCCGGACATAAATTTCATAGCCGATTCCGAATGGACGGTAGTATGAACTGTACTCGGGATACAACTCCACGTACCGCTTGAGTAAACATCACATTCTTTTGTTTTATGTTGCTTTGATTTATTTATTATTCATCATTTAAATTCCGAATGTTATTTGTTTGCGCTTCTGTGTCTATCAATGTGAAATTGCATATTTACCGTTATTTTGATATCGCATGCTAGTATCACTATGATTTATTTGCATTTCTGTATTCATGAATGCTTGCCGTTATAATGATGTATTTTTGAAAGCATGCAAACTTGGACATAGGTTCTATACAAATTTAGATGCAAACTTCATCTTCATGTATGTGAATTTAGGATTATTGTACACTTGGAAAAATATGTTGCTTAGGCTTAGTTAGATTATTGCACAAATCATTTTATTACAAGTGGCATAAGTAATGGACCATTCCGAACCCAACCGTTTGAGGTCTTCCCTTGCGAGGGGTGAGTGCGGCCTTAAATCTTTGTCCCGGTTCACACCGGGTGGCGACTCCATTATTCTCCGGTTTAGTCCCCCGTGGGCTACTCCGTACTCCCAACCCGGGACAGCATGCGTCGCCCAGTTTCTGTGTTCCCACACTAGCATTCCCAAATCTTCAGGAATGAAAAAACCCGATTTCTTTCCTGTTCATATCTAATATGAAGTCTGTCAAACAGATTTTTATGGAACCTTATTCAAAATAAGTATTGCATTGTTTAATACGTATCCCTAGAAGGAAAATGGTAGCTCAGAGCGACTCATAATTAACCTTACTATGTCCAACAAGGTTCGGTTTCTCTGTTCGGACACACCGCTCAATTGAGGTGTTCCGGGAGGATTCCATCATGAAAGAATACTATACTCTTTCAAGTAGTCGAGAAATGTATTGCTTAAGTATTTTCCACCATGGTCTAACCGTGACGGTTTAATACTTTAGCCGATCTGTCTGTCTACTTTGTGTCTAAACTTTTAGAATTTATCAAAAGTTTCTGATTTATGTTTCAAAAGAAACACATAACCATAACGCGATGCCACATCAGTAAAGGTTACGAAGTGTTCATATCCACCTCTAGCCTAGCTAGATATGGGCCCACTTACGTCACTATGAACGAGGGCTAACAGATAGGTGGCACTTGCACTTTTACCAAGTAAAAGGTGTTTTAGGCACTTTGCCTAATAAACTAGATTCGTAGACATCATTTGATTAGAATCAAATCCGTCTTAGTACCCACTCTTCGAAAGTGTGGATATACGAATCTTGTTAATGTGTCTCACACTACAATGCCACAAATAAGTCTCATCTGATTAATTCAGTTTGTGCTATTTGTTTGTCATGTTATACGTTTGAGATTTATTTATATTCTAAATATAAATACTGTTATTCACATCTAATGTGCTTATCTCAATATCATCTTTATAAAATGAAACACTTTAGTGTTCTAGAATATAAAGTATATCCGAAACGGATTAAACTTAGATATAGAGATAATGTTTCTAGTCAAACTAGGTACATTGTAACATTTTCCTAATTTAAGTACACACCCGAAGGGTAGTTCCTAAACTTAGGTTTCTACGGTTTGAAACAGCGACTCTCGGCCTGTTCCAATTCGCAGATAGATCTCAACTGAAGTCAGTCTCCTGCTAATCAGCAGATTCTGCACATCAGTACATATTTATGTACCATACTTAGTATCAAAATCCAATTTTGAAACTAATAGTGAACATGTTTATGACAAACATACTTGAAGTCGGAGCCTTGCCCCGCCTTTACTTCCTTTATATCTGCCTTGTCCATACGGAAGTCACGCTTCTAGTGACCCCGTTTGCCACACTTTAGGCAGACATCTTGGGATATGTCATTTGTCTTCCCAGAAGACTTTGATGATTTTGCCTTTGCCCTTTTTAGAAGCTCTGGCTCCGCCTCCTTGAGCATAGCCATCAACTCTCCAAGATTTTACTTTTGGTTCATAATGAACCTGCCCCAGCTTTCGAGTAGAGACTATAAGATCAAATCTTTGTAGTCTCGACCACGTAGGTAATGCCTAACTAACCTAGCTGATCAATGTCAGCAATCATCTGCGACACCTTGTGCTCGACAGATGTACCCTCTGACATACTCGAGCGAAAGAGCTTCTTTTTCAATTTGTACTTCTAAGATCTAAGAATAGATCTATGAAGATCTTTAATTTCATCTTCATGGTATAAGGATCTAATCCATAATTTTGACGACAGAATTAAAGTGTCATTGCATCTAGTATAAAGGATTGAGCACTAAAGTTATCATTACATGAATCTTCCAAAGATCATGTTCTACTATTTGCTCAACTCTGGGCTTAGGCACGAGATGTAATTCTATCAAATAGAATAACTTCTCTATTCTCAGGACTATCATGAGGTTCTATTTCCAATCTGAAAATTAAAGCCGTTTAAAGACATTTTCTCCCAGAATTTTAAACACTAATCTTTCAGTTATCTTGATTGCTATAGTCCAACTATCCATCAACGATTTCGGGTACTATTGAATATAATGATTACTATAGTCTAACTATATAATCAACTATAATTTAATTGGTTAAATTCAAATATATTGATTACTATAATCCAATTATATAATCAACTATAAATTGAAGTAGTTTGAATACAGTCCAACTGTTTAATTTAAAACAACGATATTAGTCCAACTAATATATATATATATATATGTAATGACGAAAAATTGAAATGAGCGCGTATTGGCAAGTATCTAAACGAAATTGCAAATTTAATACTTGCCTCCCACTATTTTTCGGCGAGCCTCTAACCCTCTGTTGAGTACTCGGGAAACCTTGATTCCTAGTGGGCTAGGATCCAGTTAAATAACACACAACCTTGACTTTGGCCAACAAGTTGTATGATATTTAACTAGGTAGATCTCTAAGATCAATTGGATATCATCCAATTCCTAGATCCAGTAGGTGGACATCCAATACTGAAACATATATCTAATATATGCCAATATATCCAATATATTCCCTAACATTTTTCCTCTGAATCAATTAAGCCTTGGCTTTGGCACAACAAACTTAATGATTCCAGTTAAGCATGACCCATTGACATTGGAAAGCTTCGTAATCGATGTCGATGGACAAGAAGTGATCTTGACTTTGGCCAACAAATCACAACTTGGACAAGACATGCGATATGGAACAAAGCCTTCAAGATTCAAACACATCCGCGATGGACAAAGGTCTTGACTTTAGCCAACAAACCAGTGCCAATCTTGGATCTTGAGAATGAATCATTCAATTGAAGGAAAAACGTTTAATATATGTTGAGGGTTTTTCGCGTAATTGGCAACCAATTAATTATCTTTGATTAGGTCTCATCATTCACCCTTAAGCATGCATTCTAAAAGCATAATAAGGCGCGATAAATAAATTTAATAATGGTATGCGGATGGATATTTAAAACAACTTGTTCTTAGAACAAATCTCTCAATTTCCTCTCTCCCCCTAGCACAAATCTTACTTCTACCCAATTTCATAACACTTATAAAGAAACCTCATTTACATTGAGGGGAATATGTGAGAAGAGAAATACAAAGAGTCAAGAGGTAATATGCTGGACACGCAGGTCCAATTTAATAAATTCTAAATTTATTACAACAATTTCCAAAATTGCCCTCACCCATCTAATATCCATCCGATATACATTATTCATACATCACATCCATGTATTCACACAAAGCATATTATCAATCAATCTAATCCAATTAATTAATCTGAAATTAATGACCATCCAATGTTCAAACAATGATTTGATTTGCGCGAGTCCAACTCGTTTAAGAATAAGTACTCAAAGTACGAATTCTTGAATTATATCAAACTACAATATTAAATCCAATTTAATTTGCATTCAATACTAATTCTTTATTTAATTCCAAATTAAATAATTACACTTTCTTAATGTGCCTTTGCGACTTAGATTCTAAATCTAATCTTAACGGGTCTCAAAGCCCAATTTAACATCTAATGTCAATTTAATTAAAGTCCAATGAGCTTTCAATTAATTTATAAGGCATGGACTTTGGCAACCAAAGCCCAATAAGGAATCACCCTTTGCCAAAAATCAATTTAGGAGACGTATATTCACAGGTAGACAACTCATTGTCAATCACTCAATAGTGACTCTGAGGTTCTAGTCCTGGTCGTTTCTCATTGTCGCTGCTAAGGCAGGCCTACAAGGAGACGTACCAAGGTTAAACTCGTCAATGATAAACTCAAGTTACTTCCGTAACCCTGACAGTTAGGGCACGTTCAGGATTCCGCTTTCGCTTGAATTTATCTAGTATCTAATATACATCCGGCATAAATAAATCTCTATCGGCTACACCCTCACAGCAGAGGCACGGTCTCGGATGTAGTCACAGAAAAATATTTATAAACCGTATTGACAAGACGGACCAAGAAACAAGTATTCCAAATACGAGTTACTTTAAAACCTTATTAAGCGGGGATATTCCATAAAACGTCATACACTTTAAATTTAATCAAATTAAATGAAAGCATGCATGTATCAAGTAAAGATAAGAACAAACATTAGATTTTAAAGGGCTAATCATATCGGGGTGTCCAGAATCAGACTCGCTCTGATACCATTTTTGTTGGGGTTTTAAGGGGGAATATCGGTAATGCAGCGGAATCGCGGAAAATCAAAATTTTCCGATTTCAAAATTTTTTCTCGGATCAATTAAATAAACTAATTTATTTAATTAACCAATTATCAAATTCTGAAAAAATTACACAAGAAAACAAATTTCTTGGTAATTACCGAATTGCCCAAAAATTATCAAATATAATTTTGGATGATTCTAAATAATTTCTAAAATATTTTTCAACACATCTAATGCATCAAAATCAGATTTCACACAAATCCCCAATTTTTAGTCTAATGCTGTGAGCCACCCAAAATTTTCAATTAATTACAATTTGGTCCATTTAGTTCAAAACATGCGAAGATCAAATCCAATCAACCTAAAATTTTACATGCATCATATTCATACCATAATACATAACATATATGAAAAGCCCCAAATTTGAAGTGGGTTATGAACCCTAATTTTTCAATTTCATCAAATTGTCCAATTTCACCAAATTTACAAAATCCAACACTTTAATCCATTTAATACTTCACCAATCTAGCCTCACCACTTTGAAAGAACTCTAGAACAATTCTATGTCACCAAGGAGTGGCTTACCAACTCTAGAATGGCAACTTGATTTTCCAAAAATCAAAAGTAAAGCTTTGAAGTTCACAACCAAAATAAACACAAACTATAAGAAGAGAGACAACACCAAAGCAACACAAAATGATTCTAAGCATGTTAGAAATAATTTTCATGTTGAAGACTTTGAAAAATAACTTACAAAATCATGATTTTCCAAGCCATCTTCCTTTAGCCTTCAAGCTTTTCTCTCAACTACTTTTGTATTATATTTGGTGTCTAATGAACTTGTCTAACCCTAGAAGATGAAACAAAACAATATATACTCACAAATTTAAGCCTTGGCCGAAATTGGTAAGTAAAATAATATCTAGATATTATTTTTGTTTCATTTAATTTTTGCTTTATCAACTTGCATTTTAAATCATTACACCTTTAATGAATTATTCAACAAGTCAAAAAAAGCAACTCAAAAAAAATATAACACTTATATTTATTAAGGTCATGGCCGAAAATAACAAAAATAAAAGGAAATTGATATTTTCAATTTTTAACAATTAAAACAAATATCTTAAAAAGTCAAACTCAATTTGACAACCATTTCCTTTTAATGTAAAGTCAAACATTTACACTAATAATCATTTCCTAACTTTATCATTTGGTAAGATATTTATATTTTAATTATATTAATCATTTAACAATTAAATAATTAAATACAAATAACTCAAATATATGTATTATATTTACTTTAAATATCTCAATTATATATATTAATGATATATGTCAAATACCTTTATTTGACAATTTATTAATGTGTATTTAATCATATCATATATTAAATACAAATACATATTAATTAGGAAAAGATGGTTCGGCCCGTTCGCATGTATTTTTCGTTTAACGTTTAAACAATTTATAAATAATCACCATTATTTATAAAAGTCGCCCTAGTGCTCTACGAGTATATTTCATTAGTGAGACTCTCTAGATTCAGGTATATCCATCATAAAATCCAATTTCGTGTTCATAATTTACCCACCCGTAAATTACGACGACCACTGATAAACTAGCTGAATCATACAGGTCGAGGTCACTGCATACGTATAATCCATCCGTCACAGGTATCCAGATAATACCAGAGATATAGATGTAAACGTCAAAACTTTATAGGTATTATCACGTCGACGTATCTATTAGCAATCTCTAAATAACATTCGGAACTTACTTCCGAAGTATATTGTGGCCACAGATTTAACAGACTGTTAATCATATATGGACTACCTATGCTCTGTACACAGAACTGACGGATCCTTTCTTGATACACACAGGATATCCTGAGGATCGGTCCACACCCAACGAACAGGCGGAGGTCTGATTTGAATAGATCGGTGACGTGACTGCCATCTAAGTATGGAGGATGTCTCACACATCCACAGTGGTATCTAAAGTCGAAGGTCCACTATGCTACTCAACCCGAGAAGATTCTTATTGACGTTGGTGTACCATCCATTAAGAATCTTCGGTGAGTCATTCATTGTTTATCCATTATAAATACCTACACGTCTATACGAGTCTCCCTAGACTCATGGTTCATTAGGATAAACCATCAGACCAAGTCTCGATATACGACATGTACTGGTCTCAACAGATTTGACTAACCGACCCGTGTTAGTAAATCTTGACTAGGAACTGTATTTGATAATATACATTTAGCAGTGACACTTCCCAATGTCAATTACAAACTAGTTTTGTAACTGTGTACTGCATTATATATTATCAAGCCTTTGTCTAATATATACATATCACTAAACCACATTTAGTTTCAATCTAATCGTAATCAGATCGAATACGTAGATAAAAAAAAAGGTGCAACCATAAATAAGTAATATTATTGAAAAAAGGGGATGTTCGTATTCATGAATCATACATAAATATGGTCCGGATTGGCGTTCTGAGCACCAACCCCAACACTTTCCTGATAAAGATCCTGGGGGAGTCTTCATGTCGTCTGGACTAGATGAAGGTCCAAGTTTTGAACTGGGCTCGACATGAGCCATAAGGAATGTACCTGACGATTGGACCAGATGAAGGCCATGACAATCTCCAGCCTACTAGACCTGATAAAGATCCTGTGGGAGTCTTCATGTTGTCTGGACCAGATGAAGGTCCAGATTTTGAATTGGGCTCGACATGAGCCATGAGGAATGTACCCATCGACTGGACCAGATGAAGGCCAAGACAATCTCCAGCCTACTGGACCTGATAGAGACCTAGAAAAAGTCTTCAATGTCGTCTGGATTAGAAGAAGATCTAAGTCTTGAACTTGGCTCGACATGAGTCATGGGGAATATTCTCGTCGACTGTAACAGATGAAGGCCAGAATAACTTCCACCCTACTGGACCTGATAGGGACCCATTGGGAGTCTTTAATGTCGTCTAGATCAAAATAAGATCCTGGTCTTGAACTAGGCTCGACATGAGCCATGAGTAATGTTCATGTCGACTGGACCAGATGAAGGCCAAGACAATCTCCAACCTACTGGACCTGATAAAGACCTATGGGGAGTCTTCAATATCGTCTGGATCAGAAGAATATCCAGGTCTTGAACTGGGCTTGACATGAGTCATGGGGAATGTTCTCATCGACTGGACCAAATGAAGGCCAGGACAATCTCCAGCCTATTGGTTCATACTATCGTGTCGAGTGGGGTAATATTTATACCCGTGATCATGAACATTATTAGTACATATCATTGAATATTTAGACTTGTCGTTTGGTGGCTTCGTCGAATAGCATTTGATGGTTCTTCAAACATATGCTATATTGTTATCGAATGGAATAGAGTAGTATGAAATTGTTTTTGTGCATGTCATTTTGGATAAGGTATTTAGGATATTTTCTGGTCACCCTGAGTATGAATATATCTTTGCTGTGTCAAATGAGGTCGCTGCATTGGCTGAAATAACCAATATGGTTAGTAGTTAATGAGATAATTCATATACCTATCGTATGGAGGTTCTGTCGAACGAACTAGATTTTGATCATTCAATATGTGTCGAGTGGATTCGTATGATATGATACTACATATGTACCTATGAAACAAAATTATTTGGAGCAAATGATAGACTTCATTCGACAAGCTATGAGCTGCGTCGACTAGACTATCGGTGTATGCAAATTTAACTGTCTTGTCTTGTCGTGTCGAATGAGACGTGTTGTCTTATCCTAAGCTGTTTAAAAAGTACGCCTTATCGAATGGAGTTGTTATCGATTGATCAAATAGGTTGATCTCTCACTATCGTGTCGAATAGACCAATAGGCTATATCACAAATATGGTTACTAGTAGGTATAAATGCATCAATATTTGTTCTAGAATAGTGTCGCATAAGGCAATTTGATGGCTCTCCGGATTAGAGTAATATCTTGTGTCGAATGAACCAACAACTGCATGTCTTTGTAAGTAGATGATATGTTGCTTCTCTGTCGCCTGAGATAAGTAGTAGGCAACGCGATTCCACTGGAGAGGGGTGTCTTTTATCTGTTTCTTAGAGGATATTGACCATTCATTGTCATCCAATCTCGAGTAAACATGGTTCCTTCAGTCGACACTCATGTTTTACTATCTTTGTCAATTGTACTTTAGTGGAGGCAAAATGGGCCTTAGAAAGTTTTGGGCCTCGAATTAATATTGTAGCCCTAGCAGGAGCTTCGAGGCGTCTTTATGCGGGAATTTGAGGTGCCAAATCGAGGGAGGTATAAGAGAGCCTTGGAGGCTCATTTGCTTCATTCGTAATATGTCTCTCGTTTCGTAAGTTGGAAGAGCTCTTCTGATTTCCAAGGTACCTCTCATACCATTCTTCATGTTCTTCAACATCTTCATTTGTTCTTAGCGTAGATTCAACTTGTTTGTAGTTAAATAGGCCATTTGATCTTCAAAGTACTCAGATGATTGTTTAGATTGTGTTTGTGGGTAGTTTGATCTTCTGGGGTATAGAATTTAAGAAGGTTTAGTGTTTGTAGGCTGAGACCTTATGTCGACCGAGAGTTCTTCGAGTTCCAGTGACACTTCGATGGAGATGTATGCAGACTCACCCTTACAGGTTTCCTCGTTTGCTCTGAGATTTGCGAGTGAGTCTGATACTGGGGAGTCGAGTGGGACTAGTCATGATACCTGAGTTTTTATGACTATAGAACCTCATTTAGATATCCCCAATGATATTTCTCCATTAAGATGTTAGGGATGTGCCCTATACCCAACTTGTGGATGGGCTATATGTACATGTATTTGTAATATTTTCATTAATTAATAAAATGGCAATCTTTATTATACGTGTCTTACATAAATTATATGAATCATCAAACACTGTAATAAAGCCATTGGAGTAATAAGATGATGGCTTCCACGCCTTATGAGAATTATTACTCTCAAACATTCCTAGTAATAGTTTTGTGAATAATCTGGGCGTTCACAAAGCGGAGAGACTAGCATGATGATATGATCCGCCCTTAAGTGGGGTAGCCGATCTCATAGGCTACTAGCGGAGATCCATCTGCTTGGTGTATCACATGGATGCATAAGTTGCTCGTGTCCATCGAACTGACCGCCGAAAGTTTTCATATGGAGTGTTTATCCCATGTGTCTGTGAGAACTTTCATGTATCGATTGTATGACAAGTTCTTAGACTTGAGGTCTTTACAATCTTATGTATGGATCAAATAACTTTGACATTCTCCTTCCCCGGTTCAAAAGATCCGGTTATAAGGGTATGATTGGGTCATTTATTGAAACACATGAAGTTTGTAATGATACAACAGAGAATCGCCACTCTCTCGGATAATATTTTCTTATAAAAGTAGTATTCCAGTTCACGGGTTGATATGTGTGATCAGTGCTTGAGACTATGGCCGCAGTGGAAGAATCATGTGAGATTCTTGGGTTAGCACGATTCATGACACTATCAGCATCATACCTTTGACCATATGGGTAGACACTTTCCGTACCATAAGTCAAAAGGTGGGGATACAGTGAGGCGATGGACCGTATCATATGTAAATCGCATGCAGAATGGGTATATATCTTTCCTTCTCATTTGAAGGCCTTGGCATGTTGCTAGATTTCAACCTTGGTCATTGAAATCGAACGACCATCTGATTGGAGGATAATTTATGTTCGATTAAATTATCACGATTCATTTCATGTCCAACTTGAGGGGAGCCCAAAAGGTCACACACAACAAAGTTGAAATCAATGGTTAACAGTGCACAGTACAAATTTAACAGCATATATGATTGATGTAAGAATTGTTCATAAATAGTTCAATGTGTTTAATTATTGAACAGATCATTTATAAGGTTCCAAAGTGGCTTAGGAATTGGTGAATGACGATAGAGGCACTTTGGGAATTGGAAAAATGAATAAATAAATAATCTGCGTTTTTTTATTTTTTAATTTAATTTTATTTAATTTTATTTGTTTTGAATTCCAATTCGGCCCAAACTCTTATTAGGGTTTTATAATCTCATTAAACCACTATATTAAGATCCAATGGCTAAGATTTAATTAGCATTTATCCCACATCGGATTCTTAATTAATTTTATTGTCTTTGGAGCACCTATATAAACCCAAAGAATTCTTTACAAATTTTTACACCAAAACCTTTCATATCTTGGGTTTATATAAGTGAGCAACTCTAAAGTTTAAGAGTAAGCCACTGATTTTGAGGATCCTCAAGTCTAATTGACTAAAGGAATCTCAAGTTAAAAGTTTTGAGGTATTTGCCTAGGCCAGCACCAAGGGCAAAATACATGTGCACTCAAGGCGTAGTCTTGCCGTTGAGTTTTAGCTTTAGTGTGTGCACATTTTGAGGCCACACACTTGGGTAGCTCTTTGGAATATGGAAGAGCTTACTGAGTTCGAGAAAAGCTTGTAGATTGGAGGGAGGACTGGAGGAGTCTTCGGTTCAAGTAAGTTTTTTTTTTCTTTATTTTAATTAGAGTTATTATGATAGTTAGCATGTTTAGGTTTATGTTCTATGCATGTTTTATGAGTTTTTATGCTTAGAATATATAGTAACATGCCTAGGCTTGTAGAATAATAAAAACAAATGGATCTTGGGCAAAAGGATAGCGGCATCATAATTTTTAATTTTCCGCTGCGCACTCGCGGCTGCTTCCCAACATAAGAATAGTGCCGGTTGATTGGGAGTTGTAGGCACTGCATTTTTGCATATAAGTCCCTATGATGAGTCTCATTTGGAGACACTACCTTTTAAGTCACGGAGGTCACGGAAAACGGACATCGGAAGGGGAAATTCAGAATAAACAGGGTTCACTGTTTTCGTTCGTGCTGCGTTCGTGTATACGTTCGAACGCCAAACAGATTGCGGGCGTTCGTACCGCGTTCGGGGAGGCGTTCGAACGGTGTCGGTAATTCTGGTTTTGCTGCTAGCCTCACATTAAGCCCAATTCGCCCAAGCCTTGGCCCACACGCCCAAGCCCACTTAAAACACATATTTAACACATGGTGAAATCAAAACAAATCTAAAAATCACATACCAAATTAAAATAAACATTAAAATCAATCAAATATATTAACTTCCTAACTAAACAAAATCACATACTAAATTAAAAAGATGTCATGCCTAATTAAAATCAATTATAACAAATCAAAGATATTGACTTCCTAATCTAAACCAAATTTGTCCCCCCCTCAATCTTTGACTTTCCTTGCTCAACATTAAATCAAATCCCTTCCTTGTGAGACAAGGTGAAGCCCTAGCCATTCTCTATATAAACAACCCCTAACCAAGACGTGATTCCCCTAGCTCATTCATACAAGAAAAGCCTCTCATAGTTCATTCACACAAGAAACACCCAAGCTTATTGACACAACTCTACCTCACTCTCAATAACCGAAGATCACAAACCAAAGAACCCTCATTGCCTTGACCAAAACACATCCCGAACAGCCCCTTTACCTCATCAAAACAGCCCCCGAACCACACCATAACACCACCGAAAATCACACCCAAAACAGTAGCCAAAACATCCCAAAAATAGTAACTAAGATACACCAGCAAAACGGCAGCAATCGGAGTCAAAACAGCAGCGAATCGGAGTCAAAACAGTAGCTTGAGCAGTGGAACAACGAGGAAAGGTGTGAACCTGTGAACCGGAGGAGTTACGGAGCATTCCCCCCCTTTCGACGACCGTACACCGTACTACCGAGAGACGACATAAAAGGTTAGACCTGAGGGCACCTTGTATTTATTATCTTTCATTTGTCTTTTATTTATTTTAATATATTTTTTATTGCATGAGAGTCGTTTTGTTGAGGCATGATGTGAATTCCGGATAAACGGAATGCATGTTCTCTTTTGTGGTATATCGGATGGAAACCCGGACGTAAATTCCGTAGCCGAATCCGAATGGACGGTAGTACGGTCTGCACTCGGGATACAACTCCACGTACCACTTGAGAGATACATATATTCTGTTTCATCCAAACTTATATTTGAGCATGATGTAGTTAGTACGTTATTTATTTATTTAGCCTGATTAGGCCTAGTGCGTTATTTATTCTTAAGCATGATTTAGTCCTTAGTATGTTAATCTTTATGCATGATTTAGATATCCATGTGATTAGATATGTCGTTGTTGTGATCCTGTTTGAATGCAGTATCTAAAACCATATGAATGTATGCAATCTGCCAGTTCCCGTTCGAACGCGTCATCGAACGCAACTCGAACGCGAACCTTCTATTTACCGTTCGAACGCGTTATCAAACGCTACTCGAACGCGCATGCATTTTGTATCATCAGGTCTGGTCCCATTCGAACGCGTTATCAAATGCTACACGAACGCGAACCTTCTGTTTACCGTTCGAACGCGTTTACGAACGCTACAAACGCGCACACACTGAACTGAGGTTGTCTCATCATATTTCATGCACAATTGCCTCTTGGGTGATATCCCTTGCATTATGTAGCCAATCATATTATTTGTATTCCTGCATTTATCCATTCGATGTATTCATGAGATAGTACTCAAGCATGATTATGTTGTTCTTAGTTTTCCATATCATATGATTGGAATATGTTCATGAGATTGCCATGTGATGTTGTATGTTGTGATGATTAATTTCATGCATGTGAACTTAGAAATATAATTATCATTGGAAATAAGTTGTTTAGGCTTGGCTAAATTATTGCATGAATCCTTTCATTACAAGTGACATAAGTAAGGGACCATTCTGAACCCAACGGTTTGAGGTCTTCCCTTGCGAGGGGTGAGTGCGGCCTTAAATCTCATTTTCCCGGTTCACACCGGATGGCGACTCCATTATTCTTCGGTTTAGTCCCCCGGACTATTCCGTACTCCCAACTGGGCCGCGAGCCCGGGACAACATGCGTCGCCAGTTCCTGTGTTCCCACAGGAGTCGAGTGAGATTCCAAGTACTAGTGAGCCGAAAAACATACTAACAAAAATCCAGCGAGTCGAGTGACCGCTTGAGGGAGATGAAATTGAATTATAGGTTCCCACAGTCGGTTGAGGTGAGGTTAGCGTCATCGAGTGAGAGGGTTGATTTCAAAGTTCCTAGATGGTTTGGGTTTTATGAACATCCGTATAGTGATGGACTTAGGTTTCCATTACCTCAGTTGGTGTGGGAGGTATTGGATCATTATGAGATTGTTTTGTCGCAACTGATGCCCAATACATAGAGAGTGCTACTGTCGATTGAATGCATTACATACGAATTAGGGATCAAATTCGGGGTAAAAGATCTCATTTATACTTACTACTTGAAGGAATATGTGGTCTAGAATGGGAGATACCACTTGTTTCTTCGATAAATGATGGAGCACCTGATATCTGGTCTGACCACAAATGATCGAGGATGTTGGCAGAAGTTCTATTTTTTTATGAGAGGATAGAGTATTTTTAAGTCGACTGGGGCTGGTCGTATCCCCGAGTATTGGAGTATCATGAGGGGGTGGAATTTTATGTATGACATTGCTTGTTGTTCTGTCGGCTGGCTGATAACCATTCCCTTTTTTATGGCAGGTTCGACTCGAAATCATACTTTTGACGTGACTCCAAGTGTCATTGCAAACACCAACTATTTGTTAAGTATACTCGTTGCAGAGAGGAATTGGAGGGTCGTGTTGTAGGAGAAAAGGTTGAGATTGACACTGTTGTGGAGATAGGTGTTCGATTAAGAAGGTATCCATTTGGCCCTTACTAAATATATTTTGACTGTTATTCGGAATACTTGGGTGTGTGTTCGTGTACGAGAGCCATTCTTTTTTACGGCGGCTAACACCTGAAGAAAATTTATACGTAGCAGAGATAATGGTTGGTCGCTGCAAACTTATGTCGATGGAGGAGATGATCTCTAAAAGAAAGAGCAAGAAGGCCAATGGGAAGGAAATTGAGATGGTTTCTGAGCCTCCAATGTCGAAGAAGGAAGCTCATGTCAAACCTTCTACGGAGGACACCTTAAAAGTGTCGATTGGGGCGGGTCAGTTTTCAAGAAAAATGTAGTCGTTGATTGACCCAGAAAAAGACTTAGAGAACGTGGTTATTAAGATTCAGTGGAGTACGACTATGATGTCGGATCCATCTAGCTTGTTCGAGTTTGCGGAAGGATTATTATCGGAGGAGGATGAGTGTGTACCTGATGACTCTGGGGCCGATGTAGATGGAAAAAATGGCAGTGGCTCACAGTTACGAGGTAAACTGCTACTTAGATACATTAATAATTTCTCCAACCTTTGACTAACATTTTCTATTTTCATTATAGACTTTGGATTGGGCACTTTCAACAGAAATATATATAGGCAAATCTGAAGAGGACGAAGGATATGGAGAAATCAGCAACTGCTTTGCGAAATGAGTTATCAAAGGCCAAGGCTGAAATAGAGGCAACGAAGAAGAAGGTGAAAGAGGCTGAGAGTGAGGTCAAAGGAGTGAAGGCAACTTTAAGCATTGAGAAGGAGACACCGTCGGTCGAAATCGAGGCTTACAAAGAAAGTCTTAAAGTTGTAGAGGGGGAGAATGCCAAATTAGTTGATCATCTGGAAGTAGTTGCTGTCAAGGCCATGGTAAATGAGAGAGGTATCCTGATGCGGCAGTACCTTACTGCGGAGCATGCTTATTGGAATCCCTAAAAATGGATCAAGCTGAATGAAAGACTGGATGTCGGCCTTTCTGTGTCGATTGGAAGTGAAAGTGGTGATGGAGGGCAGGAAGTAAGTTCGAAAGAGGTTGTTGGTGAGGAGACTGCTGAAGAGAATATTGAGAAGGAGGCTGGGGCTGTCGCTAAAGTCGTTGCAGGAGATAAGTTAGTGCCCAAGCAGTCTTTGGAAGTTGGTCATGCTGCTGATACTTAAGATGCCTCTTCTACTGTTGAGGTTCCTCCTGAAGGCCTTAACGACTGATTTCTTTTTGCTTTTAGACTTTTTGTAATGTAAACTATCGGCCAATGGCCCTTATGTGTAAATAAAGTTTTCTTAATATATATTGTATTATTATCGCTTGGATTTTTCTTTGTGAAACTTCAAATGAATTTTAAATCAAATGCGAAGGCAGAATGCTCTTGAGTCGAATCAAAACTTAACAAATCTAAAATAATACAAGGTGGTCTCCTCGTCCCCAATTCATAAAGCAATCACTATTCGATTGGTTGGTTTATGACTCTTAGTCAGAAAGTCTACCTGTAGTATCGCTTGAGGTGTACAACATTCCAGTTATTTTGGAGGGGTCTCCCATCTTTTGTTTTCAACTTGTAGGCTCATTGTCCTACTACTTTAGTGATGATGTATGGGTCTTCCCATGTAGGTCCAAGCTTTCCTTCTCCAACTTCCTTGGTATTATGGAAAACTTTTCGTAGGACAGAGTCTTCTTCCTTGAATGTTATGCACCTTACATTTTTGTTGAAGTATCTTGTCATTCTCTTCTAGTGGGCCGTCAGTCGAATGGAAGCGTTCTCCCTTACTTCATCAATAGTGTCAAGGCTTTGGTTCAGAAGCTGTCGATTGGAATCTTCTTCAAGCCATTGGTAGCGTGGGGATGAGACATTTCATTTGGTTGGAATGACTACTTCTGCTCCAAAAGTTAGTGAGAATGAGGTTTCTCTAGTCGACAAATAGACAATTATTCTATATGACCACAATACTTCTAGGAGTTCATCTACCCATGTTTTTTTTCTAAGCTTTTCTTCATTGTGTTTATTATAGTCTTGTTGGAAGACTCGACCTGACTGTTGTCTTGTGGGTAGCGTAGAGTCGAGAAGCCTAATTTGATTCCCCAATTCCTGCAAAAGTCTTGGAAGCGGTGGCTGATGAATTGGGAACCATTGTCGATTATGATCTCTTTCGGTAGCCCGAATCTACATATGATGTTCTTCCAAACGAAAGCTTCTACTCTCTATCACGTATCTTTGTGAATGCTTCGACTTCAATCCATTTGAAATAGTAATCTATCAGTGCAAGCATATAGACTCACTGTCATGTGGTGGTTAAGAGTTTTCCGACGATATCCATTCCCCACTTCATGAATGGCCAAAGAGAGGATGGGATTAAGTCTATCTAGTGGGAGATGCGAGACTGTGGCAAATCTCTGATATTTATCACACTTACAGGCGAATTCTGTAGCATCGGCTCGCATGGTAGGCCAATAATATCCCGCAATGTGGGCTCGACAGGTGATTATTATTCCTCCAGAATGATAGGCAGTTCCTCAAATGTAGACTGGAATTATTTTATCTTTTTCAAATAGAAGACCATTTGCGAGCCTCGTGTTTGATAGGATCCTTGGAGTTGGTTGACGATTAGTTGTGATTCTGACTTTACATCTATCTTTTTGGCCCCAAGTTCTCTAGCTAAGATTAAGCCGGCAATTAAAGTCTCATACTCAGCTTCATTGTTGGTGACTTTGAAATCACACTTTATTGCTTGTTGCAAGATGTCGCCTTTTGGAGTGGTGATCACAATTCCCAACCCGCAGCCTTGTCCTTATGCTAGATCCGTCGACTGTGAGTTTCCAAGTAGCCATTAACTGGACGCATTGGATCTCTAATTCAGTTGGGGCTTGTAGGCTGGGACTGAAGTCGGCCACGAAGTCCGTCAGTGCTTGAGATTTAATCGCGGTCCTGGGCTGGTAAGTAATGTCATGTCTCCAAGCTCCACTGCCCACTTCGTCAGTCTTCCAAAGAGATCGGGTTTGTGTAGTATGCTCCTTAGGGGATAAGAAGTGTAGACAATGATTGGATGTCCTTGGAAATAGGGGCATAGCTTCCATACCGCTGTTATCAAGGCGAGTACCAACTTCTCCATATGAGTGTAGCAGGTCTCCGCGTTGAGTAAAACTTTGCTCACATAGTAGACTGGGAATTGTGCCCCTTCTTCTTATTTAATTAAGAAAGCACTGACTGCTAGCTCAAAGACCCCTAGGTATAAAAAAAGTCTTTCATTGTCAACTAGCTTCGAAAGGAGAGGTGGACTGGTCAAGTATTTCTTGAGTTCTTTCAAAGCCTCCTCGGAGGCTGGGGTCCATTCAAAGTTCTTTGCTTTCGTGAGGGCAGAGAAGAGCAAAAAACTCTTATCCGTAGACTTAGAGATGAATCTGTTTAGAGCCGTAATTCTTCCCGCAAGTCGCATGACGTCTTTCAAACTGGAGGGAGAAAGGATGTTAAGAATGGACTTGATTTGCTCAGAGTTGGCTTCGATACCTCGTCGAGTGACCAAGTAGCCAAGAAACTTCCCGAATGCAACTCCGAAAGCACATTTGGTTGGGTTCAACTTCATGCCATAATTTTAACACACCCAATTTCATAGATTAAGCTCCCAATATCCCTCTAACACACAGCTACAAAGACCCAATTTGAAGCTTGGGAGTTCAAGACAAGTAAATGCTTAATTTTAAGCTATATTATCACAAAATGCATTAATAACCATCCTATGATGCCTAATTAAACTAAAATAATCCATTAAAGCTCCATTACTACATGAGTTCGAAAATGGATGAAGAAGAAGGCATGATGGATTTCGAAATTAAGAAGGGGAGAGAGTAATGAAAGCTTACTTGTCTTGAGAATCAACTTGAAGGAAGCTCCAATTCGTGTCTGGACGACGTAAAAAGTAGAAGTCCAAAAATTTGATGAAGAATCATGATAAGAGTGCTGAAAATCATGAGTAATTAGAAGATGATGAAAAGTACCAAATTAATATAACATGTGATAGATATTTAGGGATTAAAATATTAATTTTTAATAAGGCACATGCTAAATCTTTCTAGAGTATTCCCGAAATACACAATAATAGTCATGAAAATATGATTTTTAACTTGATCCTGGTTCGAATTTGGGATAATACTCAACATGAAAGTTGTGAATCTTCGTCTAGCCTTTCTGACCATATAAATATTATAGAAATCAGACATCGATAGCTCAAGTTATGGCCAAAATATCGAAGGCTGTCCAAAAGTGACTGAAAAATTAAATGTGCGGTGTATTCGTAAAAATTTCGCCGGACTTCAGAAAAATATTTTCGTGATCACAAATACACTCATGCGTGATTTTATGTTTACACAAGTAAAATATGATCGTCAGTATCAAGTCGCGGTAACCGAGCTGTTACATTCTTCCCCCTAAATAGGATCCGTCACAAATCCCAACTACTGTTAAGTTCTTTGTTTTGATCTGGAATCTCATGGAGCTCATATGCTCATGTGATACTCTAGAATTTTCTATGATGCTTATTGGCCATGTAATGCTGCCAACTGATTCACACTAATGGAACCTTCTCGGTTTCCAAAAATGACCGTGCCTTGGAACTACGACCTGAAAGGAGAGTTGACACGCTTAAAAAATGGTTCTTTACTCCCAAGTATAAGAGTGTCGAAGTAATAAAATAACCCTATAAGTACGGGTTCGATCCACAAGGAATAAATTTAGTAAAATAAAATAACAATTCGAGTGAAATAAAAATATTGGATTTGTTTGAAGTGATGAAAAATTTTAAATTAAACTACAACAATAAATTAAAATACTAGGGCTAGGAGATCGACTCTTAATATTTCAAATATAGAGAAATCTTACTTTTATAATATACAAATTGTCATTATTACCCATTTAATTTACTTAAAGAATTAATTATGCCAAAACATATAAAATCAGTCATAAAGGCGGTGATAACATTTGTCTATAACAAGTCTAGTTAGGTACTCAATTATGCCAAATAAATAAAACCAGCCATAAAGGCGGTAACAAAGTTTGTCAATAATTAATCCAGATTTAAATTACTTACTTAGATTACAATTATATATTATAATATAAATAATATTAATCTATATTCTCATATTAAGATCTTCACTCTTTACCCCATCAGGATTGTAACGCCCCGGTCAGTCCAGTTATATCTGGTATAGTGAATTATCATGCATGACATGTTAGAATTCATAAAATAATATAAAAATAAGTTTCACACCTTAGGAATATCTACCGGAGGTCCCGAACAAATTTTCAATTTAGCACATTTACTATTCATCTGAGTCAACAGGTAACTCTTCTGTATTTCAGCTGTAACTTTTTCCTACGAACTCCAATTATTATGAATTCTATACTGTCGAAAATCTCAAAGGATTCCCTACAACTTCCGCGTTGAATAGTTTTCAAGATTCGGCCCACAAACGTGTCAAAATTATAATCTAATTTTGGATGAATAGTAACTTGTAATTTTTACATTAAGTTGGATTATGTGGCAATATCACCACCACTCATTTCCATCACAAAAATCAGCTCATCCCTTTATAAAAACCACACTATTCACTCTTCCCTCACCTTAAGAAAAACGTGAATGACTTCATTTTTCTCAAACCAATTCAAGCTTTCTTCACTTCCTTTTCTCAAGCCAAGATGATGATTCGAGTTTGACTTCAAGCCATGTAAGCTTCATTTCTCCTTTTCTCTTTTCATTTTTCAGTTTTGAGCTTGAATAAAGAAAGCCCCAAATTCGTGGACAAGGAACTCTAGAATTATTTTGGTATTTTAGCTTCAATAGAGCTTGTTGATGAGTGGTATTTACATCACTTATTCCCACTCATTTAGCCTAATGTTTTGTATTGTTTCTCGAGTTTTATGAACGTTTTGATGTGTTTTGTTGTTATTTTGCAGATAAATAAAGTTTGGAAAGCACTGGAGGCAATTTGGGGGCAAAAACGGACAAAAATGCGTCAACAGGAATATTTTGGTCTTTTGAGCGTCGCGACTCTGAAGCCTTGCGCGTCGCGCCGCCCAGCCTGCGCCGGACCTGCTAACGTGCGCCGTCAGCCATGTGTCAAAATCTCTGACTGGTCAACTTTGCTAACGTGCGCCGATCATGCTAACGTGCGCCATGCCACGTGTCACTATCGCAACGGTTTTACTAACGTGTGCCGGCCGCCACGTGTCAACATCCTATTCGACCAACCTAAGCGCGTGCCATGTGTCCTCCTCCTATTGGACCGAATAACCGACGAATCAGAGCTTGCCACGTGTCACCATTCTATTAGACCGAATTTCCACCCAATCACAAGCTGACACGTGGCACGATTTCATTGGACCGCATCGCCAATCAACCAGAGCGTGACACGTGGCTCAATTATTGCAGCCGACAGCCGCGTGGTCAACGTACGCGTGGACTCCTATTACCGCACCCAGCGTCGCGACGCTAGTGTATTTCCAGCGTCGCGACGCTGGGTCCGAATCTGCCTATAAAAGCAAGCCTTCAGAAGCTCATTTCTTCATGCTCTCATTAGGAAATTCTCCCTGATTTTATAGGAAGCATCTAGTTTTGTATATATTAAATATTTTTAATTTATGTATTTTAATTTTCAGTAATAGTAGTTCTCTTCTTCTACCTTCTTTTTAATGTTTAGTAGTTAATTTTCTGCTGGGGATAAGGTGAAGCTTTTATTATTTTAATTTAGATTAATCTCCCTTAAATATAATATGAAAATTATAATTCAAAATATAAAAGATTACAGCCTTAATGGCTGGTTTTATTTATTTGACATAATGTGGCACCGCCTATATGGCTAGTCTTTAGGTGACAGGTAATTACCGCCTATATGGCTGGTTTATGTTCAAATACTATTACCGCCTTTATGGCTGGTCGGACTTAATTTGACTTAATAAGGAATACCGCCTTTATGGCTGGTCGGTAATATCATGTTTAATTTATGTATTATATTAAGGGAGATATCTAAATTATAAATAGTAAAAGTGGATCCCCAACCCCCAGTATTTTATTTTTATTCTAGGGAAGTGATGAAACACAATACACACTTAATAGTTGATTTTCTTTTTATGGGTAGTTCTTTAGTTTGTTTATTGAGTCTTAAGCTTAATGCGTCTTGTTAACTGGCAATTAATAAGATTGATGGGGTAAATCTAAAATGAACTAGACATAGGGATTTTAGGTTTCAGCCTTAGATTCAATAGCCCACGATCTTCCTTGAGGATAGATAACCCTTTTAATAGATTCCTTACAGGATAGGAATATACCTGTCGGGCGGGGGTAGCCATAATTGGAACTTAAACTTAATGAATCCAGGTAATGTGGTTGACATAGACATATGGTTCAATTGGGTTATACTGGGTATTTGTGTCTGACCATCGGAAGAGGCTTTTGCATATTTTTGTGTTCCAGGTTAGCAAACTGAATTAGTACACATAAATAAGAGAATCAATTCATCCTTTTAACAGTATTGTGTGGAGTCACGACCCTAGATATTTTGAGTCTGTTTATTTATTTTCCTTAGTATTTTTTTTGTTTATTTTATTTTTATTAAGCAATTCCACATTCAACCAATCAAAACAATCAATTCCCTTCTCCCTATAATTAGATATCTGTAAATAAATAGATTCAATAATAATAACAACAGTAGGAATTAAGTCCTCGTGGGATCGATATTTTTATACTACTTGAACGATACGTGCGCTTGCGTTATACGCGTGTGTTTGTACCGGTCACTTGTAGCATTCATTTCCTAACATTTGGTGATGGATTGAACATGGTTTAAGCTTTGTTTTCAAAATGCCCAATTTTGTTTCCCTAAAAACAAGGGTTGGAAGAATTTAGTGCTTGCATTAGAGGGTTTGCTTTGAGTTTCTCATAGTAATTAATGATGGTTTAAGCATAGAATGGGGCTTTAACATGAGTTTGGTTTGAGTTGTGAAAGAAACTTCAAATATTGTAATTTCTTGTGATGGCTTAGACATGTATGTACGCGAGGGTGATTATTTTTATTTCCATTGTTTATGAATGATATTAGTCTAGGTGTTGGATGATGAAATGTTATGGTTTATGTTTTTGGGCATGTACTAGCTTGAGTTGAGTTATTGGATGGAAACTTTAAAGGGTGTGGTTTTCCCATTATGGCCAAATGTTATATGTAAGTTTGGGGGGAAGTGTGTTTTGTGATTTGTGAAGTTATAAGCATGATGCTCATGTGTATTAAAAAGGGTATTGATTTATGTCTCTGAGTGATATTATATCATGTGAAGTATTCAATTGAGATGAAACTTAATGATTTAAAATCTTAGCACTTGGTCATATATGTGTAGGCTAGTTGAGAGTTTATTTTTCTTTTTGTTTTGTTGATGGTGATTTAAGCTTAAGAGAGTGTTTTGATTTAAGTTGTATTAAAATGTGGTAAAAAAGTTTGAAGTTGTAAATTAGTAACTTGACTGATTATTTATGGTAAATATAAGTTATTTGTTGGAATGTTAAAGTTTGGTTAAACTTGATGTTTAGTTTATTTAAAAGTGTAGTCTAAATAGTGATGTTTATATGTTACAGTTTGTTGAATTTATACCTAGTGTGTGTTGAGAAATTTTCAAAGCTTGTAAACTATTGCTTATAGAAATATGTAATTTCTTTGTAAATTATGGAAATCATATTTCTGTATGTATGTTTTAATGAACATTGTGTTTATAAAGCTTGTTGTGATGTTAGTGATGCATGAAGCCTATTAGTAAGGCTTGGTCATATGGCTTGTTGATTAAAATCTGTTGTTGAACTGTGATGTGTGTAACATGATAAATAGTATGAGTCTCAGTTAAATTGTGATGAGTATTGATGATGTAAATGTATTTGAGTGTGAAAGTTATAGTTTGGCCAAGTTAGAGTCTTGGGTAAAAATGATGAGATAATGGGCATGTCAGGCTGAATTGGACATTTCATAGAGAGGCAGCTTGGGCATTTCAAGTGACTACATCGGCTATGCCGAAAAGTCCTATCAACATGTCTAGAAGTATTAGCATGTTAGCTAAGTTAAACAACATGTTCATGCATCCACAAACCAAATTTAGTTTCTTTAGTTCAGGTATGCTAACCATACTTGGACACAGGTTCAGTTAGCAACTTGCATGAAATCCTTCAGCAGCATTCCAGCATACTGGCGATAGATCTTCGGTCTGTGAGTGAATGATATCATTTCTTTTTGTTTCTCTGTTTGATGCTATCTCTAAACTTGTGCAATCAGTTTCTTGTACTTAGTTGATAATTTCTCTTATGCCTTCAGATATGTTAATTCAGCTTTAAGTCATTTGATATCGTTCATGCTTTTAATTTATAACTTCAATTTTGGTATTTGCTCTATGTATTCAGGTTATGTAGCCATACTAGTTTTCAGTTCATATGTCAGTCTATGTATCACAGCTTAGATATTCAGTTCTTAGTTTTTAAGTTCAGTTATGCCATGTCTTTCACATATGTGTCCCATGTCGCAACATGCATCAGTTTTAGTTCTTCATAATTCACAGTGCATTCATAGACTTGCAGTTCAAGAATTCAGCATATCCGCCAGTTGTGTTTTCAAATTAAACCTATCAGTCTCAAGCTAGTTATGAATCATACATGTCCATTTTCAAAACTCTTTTTTTTTCAGTTTTCAAGATTATGACATGTTATTATGCTTTCGATATTTTAAAATAAGTTCTTTTATGATTTTCTTTGGATTTTGAGGCATGGGGGGAAAACCCACCTTAATATGTAACTTGACTCAGATATGGAATTGACGGATTCAGATATCGTGTGCACACGCAGTTCAGGACTGGGGATGACAGATGCCCATATATCCTAGATTCAGAGTCTGGAGGTAGCATAGATCCGCACCCCCGGCTCTAGATTCTGGCTTGGGGGACGGTGATACGTAACGCCCCTAGACCCTATTTTCAGGGACATGTAGTGGCATGCTTTGGGGATGGCGATACGTAATGCCCCAATGTCATGGATTTACACTCCTGGCTCTAGTTAGACGTATGGGGGGACGACGATACGTAACGCCCCCATGCGTCAAGTTTTCGGCAGACACTCAGATTTTTAGAGACAGACTTACAGAAAAGATGTTTTAAGAAAGAGTTTTCATAAGGAATTATTTTATGAGAATTGCAGATATTTTTGAGAATGAACCCAGTTTATGTTTTTATGAGTTCAGGTTTTCTACAGATTTTCCAGTTACTTGAGATTTCAGATTTTCACATCAAGATTTCCACATAGATTTTTGAGAAGGAACCAAGTTTATATTTTATGAGTTTAGAAGCAGTTTTTTTTACAGCACTGTTGATTTTAATACCGATTTTCAGATATGAATTTCATGCTTTCATAATTAATTACATTCTTAAAAGTAATGCATCCATGTCATGTTACATTACAACTTCAACTATGCATGTCATGTTTTTCGATAGTCATGTCTAGCTCCTGTAGAATGTTGATTTAGGTCATTCAGACTCTGGTCAGCATATAGCGTTTTAGCTCATGATAATTTCAGGTTCATAGGTTACGGTTCATGTAGTCAATCCTAGATTTCATGATTCATACACAGGTTAGATTAGAACCAAGCCACCACGGGTTTGGGATGGATTTTTCCATAGGTGTGTGTGGTTTGGGTTATAGCATGCATTAGTTTCATGATCACGGTCCACATGCAGTTTTCAGTTCATGCAGCCAGCAAATTAACTCATGCATCTGTAGTTCAGATTGTTCAGTGTAGCTTATGCATTCAATTAGATTTTCAGATCAGACCATGCGTTCCAGACCAGATAATCAGATCATACATTCCAGGCTAAATATTTAGATCAGTCTATGCATGTCTGGTTCAATTTTTAGGTCTATCCATTCACAGTTCAGGCATTTAGACCTGCATTCTAGTTCAAGTAGCTAAGCGCAGTTCCAGCCTATCCAGCTTAGACATTCAAGATACATGTATGTTCTGATTAGATATTCAAGTTAACTCATTCACCCTCAGTTAGGATTAAATCATGTTCAGTAGGCAGATTTCATTGCAGGTAGATCAAATATATAGGTCTTGTAGATTTCAGAATCAGGTTCAGTTCACATTGTTTCAAGTCAGATCACGTCGATTCAGCTCACGTTAGCAGATTAGGATGTCAATAGTTAGTTTTCAGTTCAAACAGTTTAATATAGTTCATGCAGATTCAAGTCACTATACAACATTTAAGCCATGACATAAAGCATATTATTTAGTCTTTGACAGCTCCAGGTCAGGTTCAGGGCAACGACTCAGAATAGTAAAGTCAGGTTTAGTCATGTATCTAGTTATCAGTTAGATTAAGTTCCAGATTTTTATGTCATGTATCCAGATTTGAATTACCACATTGGATTCTTAGCTTATTATTTATGTTGTCGTAATTCAGTACTTTAACACTCTCTTATATTATGTTTCAATTTAATCATGTATTTCAGTTCATATTATTTTATTGGCTCTCTAGTATTCACTCACCGGGTCTTTCAAAAGACCTAACCCACCCCACTTTCCAGTTATTTTGCAGGCCACAGGTTTAGGCATTGCTTGGGGGAGACGGGACCCAACGGCAGTCATTACACACCTTGGGCGTTAGTTCAGAGTTGGGCCATGTCGTCAGTGTCAGATGATGTCACGATAGGCTATAAGGCCATGTATATGTATCGATTATTATGTCAGTTATTTTATGTCTGTACAGTTTTATGATATGAAACAGATGAGTTTTCAAGTTTACGATGTGTGTGTGTGTGTGTGTATATATATATATATATGATTGCGTGTTGTGAGTCAGTCATTTCAGTACAACTAGCAGTGTTTATCAGGGGTTCGGGTGATGGCTAAGCCGTCTTCTGCCCATCACATGCTCGGAAATACCGGGATGTGACAAGGATGAAATTAGCTACTCATGATTTGAAGAAAAACATGCATAATTTTATTATCGAAAGAAAAAGAAATTACAAGAAAGCTTAAAAATTTAAACACACAAGACACACTCTCTCAAATTCTATAAGAGAACTTTGAAAGAAAGCATAAAGAAAAATGAGAAGTGAGCACCTCTATTTATTATTAATTACAACTTTCCAAATCAAATACAAACAACAAACTTCTACTAATTTATTTTTTTCTTTTTCCTTTTTTGACTTTTCTTGATTTTTTGTTGATAATTTTATAAACAAAATCACAATCCACCTAAAGTGGATTATGATATTTCAACTTTTATTTATTTTTTATTTTTTACTTTATTTTCTAATAATTAAAATTACATACAATACACATTGATGTCATCACCAATTTCGACATTGAAAACCTCCGAACTAGAAATACTTGTAAACAATAAAGTTGTAGATATTTGAGTATTCTTTCATCTAAAACTGGAATCAAAGTAAAAATTTATGGAAAAATTATGAAAATTACGCAAAGTTGAAATTTTCGAAATTGTACATTGTTAGAACGCCCTTTCAAGTTTCCGGCCTCCAAAATCCAAATGTCACGTCCATTTTTCTAGTTATGCATCCAATGTATTATTTCACCTACATAAGAAATAAAAATCACAATAAAAATATGTAAAATATAAATTTAATTATTATTTTACAAACGTGCTAAGTTAACAGGATTGATGAAATTATAAGTCTAAAATGATTAGTTTCTCTTTTATTAAGTGTACACTTTTTAATACTCATCACACCCTCAACTAGCTTATTACTAGTCCATAGTAATTTAAGCGAAAAATTTTAAAAGAAAAATTATTATCCAAGTTAATAATTATTTTCTTTCTTTCTAAATAATCAAATAAGTAAATTCTCATGTTCGTTTTACCCTTCTTCCATACACACATAAAACAAAGTGCCAATCAATTCATTGTACCCACAATATTCACAGGTCTTGTTGAAAAGAGAGTAATATTTTGTCCTAAAATTATATTAGAGTTCACACCTTTTGGCAATGAAATTTTACTTATAAATACATTTTTTATTTATAA
Source organism: Zanthoxylum bungeanum (assembly GCA_019454045.1). Taxonomy (NCBI): domain Eukaryota; kingdom Viridiplantae; phylum Streptophyta; class Magnoliopsida; order Sapindales; family Rutaceae; genus Zanthoxylum; species Zanthoxylum bungeanum. Next base: position 6,027 of record SKCR01039145.1, on the reverse strand, counting down.
TAATACATCTTCAATCCTTGTATCGAGCTTTGGGCCAGTGACTCCCAAACCAGTTGGCTTTAGGGCATTAGATGTTAAGACACCTCTACAGACTTAATTGCTCGGATCTCAGATGTTAAAAAGAAAATGTGTTTGATTTCCTTAAGCTTTCTCTTTAACCCATGTAACGAGCTTTGTGCCAGTGACTCCCAGACCAATTGACCTTAGGGCACTAAGTGTTAAAACACCCATACAGACTTAATTGCTCGAGTTAGAGAGGCTACGAAATCAAATTTATTCACACACTTTTTTCTTAGTAAACTAACTCGAGCTTTACAGTTTTACGAGAACAATCATTATTTGTTGTAGCAAGATATTAGGTTACTAAGTAAAAGCATGATTAGTTTTTTTTTAAAAATAAATTTCATTGTCTTTAGGTGCTACCTCTAACAAACTAGAGAACTGAATATTACAAATTTTTCACTTATAACCCATGATCATATGTTACCGTGTATGTTGATAATACATGTCAAATGAGCTTATGAAGATTAAATTTAATCAATATTATGGAGAATTCATAAATTTAAATGATTCAAAAAGAAAGGAACAAAAATAATTTGTTACGAATTATTTTGAGATACGTCTCAGGAGCGAAAACTCCTTACACTGGCATCTCTGAAAACAATTCCACTTGATTAGTTAAAAAATTGTTGTTAGTTTGTGTGCAATTTTTTTTTTGAAAACACAAAACAAAATCAAAACAAAATATATTTTTTTTACACATAAAATAATAACAAAGCAAAAAAAACATAATAAAAACTTTAAAAAAAAAAACAAAACAAAACAACAACACAAAAATGATTTTTTTTTAAAGAAAAAAAACAATAAAACATAAAACAAAAACTATCTAGTCAATTATCCCCTCCCCCAAATAAATTGGGACATTGTCCCCAATGTCTGAATAAGAAGAAACAAAGTTTAGAAGACATCACCTATTTACTGTGGAATTGACAATTGAATCTACGACTATTTAAAAGAAAAATTACAAATTAAGATCAAAGTCCACTCTACGCTTCTTGCCACGATCATTATCAGACCAGTTTAACTTGGAAAGAATGAGGTCGATTTTTGGTTCATAAGCTAAGAGTTGATCAATTAATTCATCAGCTTTTCTTGCAGTTAAGACGATATCTTTCACCGATTTCAAAATGAACCCAAGTCTTTTGGCATCCACAAGAAATACTAAAAGAAAATCAAAACAATTGTCAAAATTAAATAGTCTAATGAGTTCTTGGTGAATGTTCAAGTCCGCGCATGATGCCACTGTGAATAATTCTTCCAGTGTGCTCAGCCCACCTGGTAAAGCAATAAAAGTGTCAGCATGATTAATCATTTCAGTAAGTCTTTTAGACATACATGAGACAATGTATTCTTCTCCATTTGATTTTCCTATGAGGTTTCTGTTTGCCAAAGGTTTTGGAATGATCCCCAAAACTTTACTACCACCTTCTTGTACGGCCTTTGAAATACATCCCATTAATCCAAGATTTCCACCGCCATATACTAAGTGCATGTTTCTTTTTGCCATAATTCTACCCAATTCTTTTGTAGCCTCAACAAATTATGGTTTAGTTCCAGAGCTAGTTCCATAAAATACACAGATATTGGTGACTCGTCTTCTTGAAGTTGTCGCCATTTTTTGTTCTCTCTCTTATCTGGATGTGTTGAAGAGAGAAATGACGAGCTGTATTTATGGATCCTGAAAAATGGTGAGTAATGAAAGTACTAGTACCTGCAAAATGATAATTGTCAGATGAACAATAAAATAGACCGTGAAAGTCAAAAAGTTTAGATACTGTCGGAAAAAATTAAAGTAAAGGAAATCAAAACAGTAAATTAAAGTAAATCAAAACATTAATTTAAAGGAAAAGAAATCAAAGCAATAAATTGAAACAATATGTACCGGTAGTTATGATTATGGCTTACATCTTCCTCTGGTTTTACGTCTAGTAACGGCTTGAATGCCCTCTATGGGTCATGGATATGCTTCCAATCAAATTTTCTTGTAAATTGGCAAACATGGTCTTTTAAAGTCAGATTTTCGAGAATGCATTGTTTTCTTTCTTTTTGAAATTGTATATGCAAATTGAGAATTACTTGATGAACATGTCCATTAGGATGTGTCTCAAGAGTCAGTGATATATCATCTGAAGACTCCTTACTCAAGCCATCTCTTGAATTGAATTTTATCTTTGTGATTGAGACATCATTCCTAAAGAATGACAACGAGTGTTGCAGGTCCAGCGTGCACATTTATAACAAACACCTAACTGTTTAGCTCTTCGTTTCTTAGCATAAATGCTTTTCCCCAAATCAGGCATGTAAGAAATGAATAAGTCAGATGACTCACTTGTCAAGTGAAATCTTGCTTCAATTACCCAACGAACATCACTAGAAATATCATAGATCATAAGAAGCCTAATTCTTTCGGTGTGTGCTTTGTAAATTTTCATCAAAGCATTTTGGGGGAGAGAAGGAAAATGTTTGTGGATTTTTGCGAGAGTTTCTTCCATACCTTGATTGTAGGGTATCAGTAATTTTAGGAAACTGAAAGAACCGATTTAGAGTCACGGAGTACCGTTATCCGCTGTTTAACTGGGGTGCAAGATTCTGACAAAAAGAGAAAATAAATAAAAAATGCTGTAAAACTCGAGGGAAAATGGAAATTAGACAAATACAAAAGAAAAGAGAAGAAAATACATCAATCACAGTACACTGGGTTTGAAAGGAAAAAAGATTTTTTTGAAAATTTGAACACTTCAAAAATGATTTCAGATGTTGCCCATTCACTTTAAATACATCACCATCCAAGATTCTCAATGTCAATAGCCCCATATGGATAAACGTGATTCACAATAAATGAGCCACTCTATTTGGATTTCAATTTTCTAGGAAATAAATGAAGATGAGAATTATAAAGTAAAACTTTTTGACCAATTTCAAATGTTTTTCGTGAAATTTGACTATCATGAAAGGCCTTAGTTTTAGCTTTAAGAATTTTCGCATTCTCATATGAATCATTCTTGAGCTCTTCGAGCTCATTTAATTGCAGTTTACGTTCATGATTGTCATTTTCAAGGTTTAAATTGAATGTTTTAATAGACCAATATGCCTTACGCTCAAGTTCTACAGGCAAATGACAAGGTTTTCCATAAACTAGACGATATGGAGATATTCCCAAAGAGATTTTGAAAGCTGTTCGGTATCTCCAAAATACATCAGTCAGTCGAAGAGACCAATCTTTACGATTTGGGTTGACATTTTTTCCAAAATTTATTTGATTTCCCTATCTGCTAGTTCAACTTGACCATTTGACTAAGGTTGCTAGGATGTGGAAATTTTATATGTAACTCCATACTTTTCATTAATGACTCAAAAGGCCTGTTATAAATCCATCACTTATAATGGCCCGATGGATTCCAAATCGACTTAAAATATTTTCTTTTAAAATTTTAATCACAATTTTATGATCATTATTTCGACAATGAATCGCCTTAACCCATTTTGAGACATAATCGACTGCAACTAAAATATATAAAAATCCAAAGGACGGTGGAAATGGACACATGGAATCTATTCCCCAATAATCAAAGATTTCTATGACAATGATTAGATTTAAAGGCATCATGTTTCTTTTTGAAATGGATCTCAACTTTTGACAATTTTCACGAGTTTTGCATAAAAGTGTGTGTATCTTTAAAAATGATGGGCCAATAAAATCCACACTATAAGATTTTTGTAGCGGTTTTCTTAGATGAAAAGTGACATCCACATGCTTTTGAATGACAAAACTGAATAATACCACTTATCTCATTGTCTAGTATGCATCGTCGGAAAATTTAACCAGGATAATATTTAAACAAATATGGATCATCCCAGTATAATATTTTGACTTCGGTCAAAAATTCCTTTTTGTCTTGATGGCTCCAATCAAGAGATATTTTTCTTGTTGTAAGAAAATTGACAATATTAGCATACCTAGACATTATATTTACAGAGAATAAAAATTCATCATGAAAAGAGTCATTGATAGGAGTTGTATCAATTGATGACTCATTTTTGAATCTCGATAAATGATCTGCAACCACATTCTCTGCTTCTTTCTTGTAACTGATTGTGATATTGAATTCTTAAAGTAACAAAATCCACCGTAGTAATCTTGGTTTTGCATCATGTTTAGACATCAAATATCTAACAACAGCATGGTCAGAATAAACAACGGTTGATGAACCAATTAAATATGATCGAAATTTGTCTAATGCAAATATTACAACAAGTAGTTTTTTTCTGTGGTAGTGTAATTCATTTGTGCATTGTTTAAAGTTCTACTTACGTAATAAATTACATACGTCTTACATTCATTTCTCCGTCCTAGTACTGTGCCAACTGCATAATCACTGACATCATATATTAACTCAAAAGGCAAAGACCAATCATGGGATTGCATGATAGGAGCATAAGTTAAGAGACTAATAATTTTTTCAAATGATTTTTCACATTCTTCTGTCCATTCAAATATTGCATCTTTTTATAGGAGGTTACACAAAGGTCTGGATATGGTACTAAAGTTTTTAATGAACCTCATATAAAATCCTACGTGTCCTAAGAAAGAACAGGTTTCCCTGATTTTTTTTGGTGGTGGTAATTTAGAGATCACCTATTTTCTTACCTTGTCAACCTCAATACCTTTAGATGACACAACGTGTCCCAAAATAATTCATTAATTAGTCATGAAATGACATTTTTCCCAGTTTAACACAAGTCTTTTTTCTTCACATTTTTTCAAAATATTTTCCAAATTATTCAAGTAATTATCAAATGAATTCCCAAAAACAGTTATATCTTCCATAAAGATCTCTAAACAGTGTTCAACCATGTCACTAAATATGCTTAACATGCATCGTTGGAATGTTGTTGGTGCATTACAAAGTCCAAAAGGCATTTTCCTAAATGCAAATATTCCAAAGTGACATATGAATGTGGTCTTTTCCTGGTCTTCTAAAGCAATGAGAATTTGATAATAACCTGAGTAACTATCAAGAAAATAATAGTATGGATGTCCTGCTACTCTTTCCAAAATTTGGTCAAGAAATGGTAAAGGAAAATGATCTTTTCTAGTGGCGTCATTTAGTTTTCTATAGTCAATGCACATACGCCAACTAGATGGGATTCGAGTAGGAATTAATTCTCCTTTATCATTTTTCACAACAGTTATTCCAGACTTGTTAGGTACAATTTGTGTAGGACTTACCCACTTACTATCGGAGATAGGATAGATAATGCCTACATCAAGAAGTTTAAGGACTTTTATTTTTACCACTTCTTTCATATGAGGGTTCAATCTTCTTTGGGTTGATGATATGTCCTACCATTATCTTCTAAATGTATTTTGTGTGTGCAGATCAAAGGATTAATGCCTTTTATGTCTTTTAAAGTCCATCCAATTGTCAGTTTATGTTCTTTCAACATGTTTAACAACTTACCTTCTTGATTGCTTGTGAAGGAAGCAGAAATCACCACAAGGTAAGTTTGTTCGTCTCCAAGAAATGCATATTTCAATCCTTCTGTTAAAGTTTGTAACTCCAATTTGGGTGATTCCTCATGTTTTTCTTCCAGCGCTCATAGTTCCTCAAGATTTTATTTCTCTCCATCGTCTTCCAGTACCTATGTAGAATCAAGTAAAAAATCATTAGAAGTATCTGAATCTAATTGCATACTTGATTCAAGAAAATTAGCAGTATAAATTTCCATGGGATCAGATAAACTCCCCTGAATATGTTCCTCCAAAATTGTTTCAATTAGTTTTATGTTCTCGTTTTCACTGTCCTCATCATATGATTATTTGCACATATTAAAAACATTAAGCTCCAACGTCATATTGCCAAACGATAAATTCATGATTCCATTCCTGCAATTAATTAAAGCATTAGCTGTTGCTAAAAATGAGCGACCAAGTATTACAAGAATTGGCTTATAAATGTCTACTAC
>SKCR01039144.1:0-61358 GCA_019454045.1 Zanthoxylum bungeanum | reverse complement strand
CATACCTGAGATGGCTCGGAAGTAACTTCAGCTCCAGCTGTGGTGGTTCTTCAATTGAAGGCTTGATTCGATCTTTCTTCGGTAGTTCCAGATTTTCAACTGGTGGTGTTGACTTGAAACGGAATGGCTTGTCAAGGTAGTTGATACATTCCAGGATTTCAGCATCTAGCTCGCTGTCAGTCATGTTGGTGATGCAAGCTTCAAGTTTGTCTGTGGGAGTTGTATCAGTATCCTGAACGATACTATCAACAACATCAATTCTGAAACATTCTTCTTCCTTTTCATCGCTCGGGAATTTCATGGCTTTGAAAACATTAAAAGTAACTTCTTGGTCTTGAACTTTCATGGTCAGATCTCTTTTTTGTACATCAATAACAGTTCGTCATGTCGCCAAGAATGGTATTCCAATGATGATAGGTACATCTTTGTCTTCTTCCATGTCAAGGATAATGAAATCTGCTGGGAGAATGAGTTTGTCGACTTTGACCAGCACATCTTCAACAACACCTCTTGGAAATGCGAGCGTTCGATCAGCAAGTTGCAGAGAGACTGAGGTAGGCATTGCTTCTCTAATTTTCAGTTTCCTGTAAATAGAAAAAGGCATCAAGTTAACACTAGCACCTAAATCACATAAAGCGTTACCGATGTAATGTTCTCCAATGGTGCATGGGATGGTAAAACTGCCAGGATCTTTCAACTTCAGAGGAAGTTTCCTTTGACATAGTTGGGCATTTCTTCCAAGGCTTCTGCAAATGGGATGTTGATTTGCAGCTTTTTGAAAACCTCCAAGAAACGAGCAAACTGCTTGTCCAGTTTGTTTTTCTGAAGACGCTGAGGAAAATGTGGAGGTGAAGTGATCTGTTCTTTTTCTTTTTCTGTTGCTTCTTTTTCCTCCATCTGTGGAACTGCATCTTTTGGAACTTCTTCGACTGTTGCTTTGATTCCAACATCTTTGTTGATATCATTACCATATTTCAAGGTAATGGCTTGACATTGCTCCTTCCCTCGGTTCCTTGGATTTGGTTCTGTGTTGCTGGGAAGATTTCCTGGCGGTATGTAACTTTAAGCATTGGCCAGTTGTCCAATTTGATTCTCCAGTGCTTTGATAGAAGCATATTGTCTTTGAAACATAGCATCATATGTTGCTTGTTGCTTTTTGAACATCTCTGCAATCAATTCTTTCATTTCTGGTTCTTTTTCAAACTCCTGGCTTTTATTCTGTTGCTGGAATCCATGTGGTGGAAAATTCTTTTGCCCTGAATTGTTGCTCCATGAAAAATTGGGATGATTTCTCCACCCTGGGTTGTAGGTGTTGGAATATGGATTGTTCCCCTGTCTGTTGAAATTGTTGACATAATTCACCGTCTCTTCAAGTTGGTTTGGTTCTGGTGCTCCTCCATATGGTGAACTTGTGGCTCCAATGTTTATTTGAGTGCTGAGAGTCTCCATGGATTTACATATCGAATCCAGCTTGGCGTTGACTGCTGTATTGGCTCCAACTTCATAAATTCCTGTAATTCTTTGGATCATGCTCATTTATGTTGGCCACAAGGAATTGTTGTTGGTCATTTCTTCGATTAGGTCCCAGGCTTGATCTTCTCCTTTTGCCATCAAAGCTCCTCCAGTAGCAGCATCAATTGTGGTTCTCATCAGTCCAGAAAGTCCATTATAGAAAGTTTGGACTTGGAAGCCATTTTGGAATCTCATGGTGATGACATTTCCGGAGCAAATCTTTGTACCTTTCCCAAGCTTCGTACAGAGTCTCCGAGTTAAGTTGTACAAAAGATGTGATGTCATTCCTCAGCTTTTCAGTTCTGGCTGGTGGAAAGTACTTTGCAAGAAATTTGGTGGCTAAAGTGTTCCAAGTTGTGATGGAACCTGCTGGTAGTGAATGTAGCCAAGCTTTAGCTCTGTCCTTCAAGGAGTATGGAAAAACTCACAGGCTCATTGCTTCTTCAGCTTCTCGGTTGTAATTGAAAGTGCCACAAACTTCCAGAAAGTTGCTGATGTGGGTATTAATATCTTAAGTTGCTTTCCCCCCAAACTGCACTGGTTGTTGAATCATATGAATGCATGTTTTGATGTCACACGCATTTGCTGGTAAAGGAGGAAGTACAATACAGGAAATGGAGCCGTCGACCACCAGAATGGTTCTGTCTCGAATGGGTATTGGTTGTGCAACTTCCAGAGGTTCAGGTTCCATGTTGACTAAAGCTTCTTGGCCTTCACGTCTTTCCCTTCTCAACTGTCTGATGGATCTTTCAATTTCTGGGTCAAGCAGTCGGAGTTCAAAGCTTCTGGTTCGTCTCATGTAGTTTCTGAAAACCTGAAACACAAGAAAACAACAATAATAAGAAATTAGATACAAGTAAAGGTATCTAACCTCAAAACTAATAGTGAAAGATAAATAAGTCCCCGGCAACGGCGCCAAAAACTTGACCGGCGTAATCACACGCGTATAACGCAAGTGCACATATCGTTCAAGTAGTATAAAAAGTATCGATCCCACGAGGACTTAATACCTAATCTATTAATTTTATGAGGTCAAATGATTACTAGTATCTAACAGGTTGATTAATTGGTTGGGAATGTTGATGATTTTAAATTTAAAAACAAGTAAATAAAATTGCGTAAAAATACGTTGAGGAAAATTCAAATTTATAAAACTATCCAGTGTTGTGATTTCTTCCAATATCATTTTAAATATGAAGTGGTTATTTCATGTTTGTGTAATATATCGGTTTACTAACCTGTAATACGAAATTATGCGAAAGCCTCTGTCGATGGTCAGACGCAAATACCAAGTTTAACCCAATTGAACCATATGTCTATGTCACCAAATTACTTGGATTCATTAAGTTTAAGTTCCAATTATGGCTACCCCCGCCCGACAGGTATATGTCTATCATGTAATGAAATCTATTAAAGGGTTATCTATCCTCAAGGAATATCGTGAGCTATTAAGTCTAATGCTGAAACCTAAAATTCCTTTGTCAAGTTTATTTTAGATTTACCAGATCAATCTTATTAATGGCCAATTAATAAGACGCATTAAGCTTAAGACTTAATAAGTAAACATTTAAATTACCCAAACTACAAAATAACCTCTTATAAACTGGTGATATTAGAACTCATCACAACCCTAGATAAATAACTTAGTTACGACTCATAACTAGGGCTAGTAAAAAAAACTTAAAAGTAAAAGACATAAAATAAAATGCTGAAAAGTAAATGCGGTAAAGTAAATACTGAAAAGTAAAATTACAAAAATAAAATGCTAGGGTTAAATGATCCACTTTTACTACTACTATTTTAGATATCTCCTTTAATATAATATATTAACTTGTGAAGGTATTACCAACCAGCCATATAGGCGGTAGCCTGATTAAGTCAAATTAATTCCAACTAGCCATTAAGGCGGTAATAATATTTGTCCATAATCCAGCCATATAGGCGGTAAATTACCAACCGACCAACCAGCGGTATCCTTACTTAGTCAAATTATAATCAATTTAATATCAATTACCAACCGGCCAATATAGCGGTATTCTCATTAAGTCAAATTTTAAATAGTGAATATATTATAATTAGGGAGATTAATCTAAATAGTAGTAATAAAAGTTTTACCTTTCACCATATCATGGGGAAGTTACCCCATCATAGATGAATAATAAAGACTGAAAAAGTAAAGAAAGTAAATTATTATTACATAACGTAATTAAAATTAATTACAAAATTGAAATTTAAAGAAAACTAGATATAAAACTCCCTATTTACATCAGATAATTCAGAGAAAAAGGTACATCTGAAACTGAAACCTCGAGCTGAATTTATAGGCGTTGAGGGGGTCTCCGCGTCGCGAAGCGCAAGCTTCATGTGTCGCGACGTGACACGTGTCAGTTTCTGGTTGGTCCGTCGAGATTCCTATCCAATGACGTGGCGATGTGGATGATTAACTCAATAATTGAGCCGACGTGGCAGTATTGTGGCGGTGACGTGGTGATGATGTGGCGACACGTGGTGATAGTGATTGTCGGCACCGTAGGATTGCGACACGTGGCGTGTTGTGATTGGCTGATGATGACGTGGCGGTGACGTGGCGGTGACGTGGCGAGTTGACTCGGTCAGCTGCTGATGTGGACGATGAAGTGTCAGACACGCGGGACGTGGCGATGGCGACTGTCGGCACCATAGGATGATGACACGTGGCACATCGCACGTTAGCGGATGGGCTGTGATGTTGACACATGGCAGGCGCCCGTTAGCAAGTCAAACATTTCAGATTCTGACACGTGTCCCCCGGCGCACGTTAGCAACTCATGGCGCATGTTAGGCGTCGCGACGCCGAGGGCTTACCGGTCGCGACGCTCAAAATTACCAAATTGCCCTTTTGTCCGTTTTTCACTGTTTTGGCTCCAAATCACCTCCAGAGAGTCCTGAAACTTTATTTATCTATAAAATAACACAAAACACATCAAAATATTCACAAAACTCAAGAAACGATACAAAATATTAAGTTAAATGAGTGGGAAATAGTGATATAATTACCACTCATCAGTGCTCCCTTAATTTTTGGGCTCTAGACAGTAACCATTGTGGCACTGGGCTAGGGCTGGCCCTGCCGTCCCCCAAGCCACAGAACTAGAAATGGGGGTGCGGATCTATGCTACCCACCAAGCTCTGAAACTAGGGTCAATGGGCGTTACGTATCGCCGTCCCCCTAGCCCTGAACTAGGATCTGGGGGCGTTACGTATCGCCGTCCTCCCAGTCCTCTACATGTGCACATGTCCTCTGTCCGTTAATTCCAAACGGTGTCAAGTTACATACTGAGGTGAGTTTTTCCCCAATGCCCCGAAAATATAGAAATCATGCTTAAAATCTCAAAACTGTTCAAAATATTTCCTTTCAAATAGCATCAGAAAATCAAATATGGCTAACGCCTTAATTACTGAAAATAAGTCTGTATTTAATAACATAAATGATAAATCAACCGGAAAAGAGAGTGTCCACTCACTATTATTGGAATTTGGATGACACTGAGTCTCCTCATCAAGAAGATCGTAGTTCTTGTGGATAATCTATGATCGGAAACTTGATTAGTATATATGTTAAAAGAATGAATATCATAACTTAGCTAAACTGAATGATGCATCAACATATATTAACTATAAGGCTTATCGTGCTTATATCTCAATGTAAGGTATGCATACGAACTGATACGAGACCCTAAGGGTGGTCTCTAACACGCTAGGATGGAACTGGGGTGGTTTAAAACTAATTCTGGGAATTTTTGTGCCACGCGTCGCAAAGCGCGGCGTCCAGAAGGGAGCCATCATTTTCTTCTTTCGCGTCGCGACGCAAAAAGGATTTGCGTCGAGACGCGAAACGGAATTCCAGGATTCTGTTTTGCTTATTCAAGTCCATCCAATGCACAACATCAACTACACTTCATTCTAACAACCACAATACAAAACATCATCATAGATCAATTTCACACATCATATTCTAATTTTAATCTTCTAATTTCATAATCTTTACTTAGCTCAACACTTTGGGTTTCTTTTAAAGTTGGGATAACACACAACAAATCAACATCCATGCCTATATTCTCATCAAATGGAACCCCAAACATGTTATTATCATCACCATATCATTCATACCATTAAAATCAAGAATTCAAGATTTGGGTCAACATAATCTTACCTCAATCCACTTAATTTCTTCATCTTCCACAATCCTCTATTGTTGTTTACCTTCTTCTTTGCTTTATCCTCTCTCTTTCTTCTCTATTTCTATTTCTTCTTCTTTTTCTCTTTCTTTCTTCTTCTCCTCATTCTTCTTCTTCTTCCTTTTTCCTTCTTCCACGTTTTTGCTTATTCTTTTCTAATTTTTGGGATTCATGAATAGTGTATCTCTTTTATACTTGGCATTTAAAAAAGAAAAATGTAGAATTTTCAAGAAACTTGTAGAATTACCAGAATGCCCTCGGGTAATTCTGCATTTTTAATCTGTATTTTTAGCCCATTTCTGGTTTGAATTTGGAAAAACGTTCAATGAAAAAGTTGTAGATATCGATCTCATCTTTCCAAATATATAAGATTCATATAAATTAGAGTTCGTATGAGAACGTTACGGCCCAAACACCGTAGGTTTTCCGGAGTGAAACATCGTACAATTCGGTATCGGAACTTCGAAGAATATCGATTGTCCCCCAAGGTCACTTCATGAGTGCATATATGTTCAACGTAATTTATATCATGAATATTCGTCCCAGAATTAAACGATAGTCGAGAATACTGGTCGAAGAGGTTACCAGTCGTTACAAAGAGTCTTGTTATCTCGGTAAAAATTAGTTTAAATCAAAACATATTTTCATTATATCATTTTAAATAGAATTCTTCTATTTTTTTTAATTAAAATCATCAATTAAAACTCTAAAAGGATGTTGAAAAGTTAAAAAAAATAGATTAAAAATGAAATCGGTCATTTTTTGGAAAAATGAAAATCGACTAATTAATCAATCAAAATCGCTCATATATTGGTGTCAATGTGAATCGATCATAATCGGTCGGGGTTATATCGCTAAACAATTAATCGACTGTTAAAAATAGCGTAGGGTCTAATTTCATTTTTACATTTTGAGACCCTTGACCATTGCATAATATTATAATATAAAAAATTTGAAGCCTCTTTTCATTAATTATTTAGTAACTATAATAAAATAAAAAATAAAAATTAGGGATTATAGGCGGACGCCTCACTCGCCTTACCCCAAGACTAATCCTGAGGGCCAATAATTGGTTATACATCACTTAACGCTATTGTTAGAGGTGGCCACGGTTCGATTCGGTTCGGTTCTACGGTTCCAGGTTGCTGGAATCGCAAAACCAAACCGAATCAGAACCTAACCGAAAAATTTGATTCGGTTCCAGTTTGGTTCTCTATTTTTAAGAGAAAAAAAAATTGGTCGGATTCCGGTTCCGAACCGAACCTTAAGGTTACGGTTCCAAATTTTATGAAACCGTAACCGAACCGGTTGGGGGTTCGGTTCGGTTCCGGTTTTGAAACCGGAACTGGATGGACGGTTCCATCTGATTCAGTTCAGGTTCGGTTTCGGTTCCGAATCGGAACTGTGGCCGGATCTAGCTATTGTTACTAAAAATGTAAGTTGTAAAATCTTCACCTGCATTTTTTTTAGTCTACAAATATTTTAATTTTAAACTTATTTAATTTAATTTAATTTAGTTGATGTCATCTTTCGTGTATTTATTCATTTAATTGTGATGAGTTTTTGACAAAATTTAATCCTATTGGAATTTAAAACGTAAACTTTTTGTACACTCCAGAGATCATACTAGTTAAAACTAGTACCCCAAGAATTTTACTAGCTAGTAAAAATTGCATTAATTGAACAATCAACCACCTTAATCTAATCCTACCAAACAACCTTTAATATATATGAAAATAACATGTAAGCTTTCCAAAAATGAAAACAAAAGAATCCATTATTTTTCTTGACAATGATGCAATAATTTTAAGTTTAAAAAAAAAAGTAGAGAAACTTAACGTCACTATTTCTGAACAACTTAGAGTTGGAGTCTATAGGGATGAGAGAAAATTTCGAATCATGATCAGAATTTAGGATCCCGTATTAAATGATATTGTATCTGAGACGATTTTTCATTTCGAATAAAGAATAAGGTCGAAATTTAGGAAAGCTTTTCGTCTTAAATAAAAATCAGACCGAGATTAATAAATCTCAACCCGTCTCGACCTTTTGTGATCTCTAGTAGTCGGACCTTTCTTCCGCACTATTACAAATACAAATTAATGAGAAAAAATGGATTCAATTATAGCTGAATTTATTGTCAATGGTTGTACAGTAATATTTCTTCTAGAAAGAAGCCATAGACACTATTAAATCCAAGCTGTAGCTGTGCTCATTCGCATGCTCATGCAATTTGTGTTATAGTAATCTTTTCTTCTCATGAGCCTTGTGACAGCCATTACCATTCTCTCTCTCTCTTTCAAAATCACTCATTTTTCTTTTTCCATCCAAAGTGGATTCAAACTTCAATGACATCAACAAAAAAATTTCTTTATTATTTTTTTTTATTTTGTTTTTGTTGGCATGAGGTGGGTCAGTTTGACTCCATTGATAAATATTGGGAAAAAAAAAAGGAGAAAGAAGCAAAAGATGGAGGGACCATTTCCACAATTATTCTCTCTCTCTCTATATATATTATACAAGTTGCTATTTCTCACTCATTTTAGTTGGATAAGCCCCTATTTTTTTTGGTTCTCTCTAGTATTTGCACACTGTTGTTCCCTTTTTATTCCTCCAACTAAGATTCACTTTGCTTTCTAAAATTTCTTTAAGAGATGCATATGCTGAATTTAAAGGTATATGTCCCAAATCCGACCCGCTGCCATCTCTAATAGCCGTTTAAGTTGAAAAACAATCCACTATACCAACAAGTGCTTTTAGAGGTTTGGCTTTTTCATACCCACATCTTGCCTTTGTATATTAGGTCAATTTTTCATAGTAGCATCAACTTCTAAGGATTCTCCACTAAACCTAGAGTATATATCAATTCATTTTTTTAGGTTTTTTTTTTTCCTTTGGTTATTTTCCCATCTTGATTCTTCATTTTTTTTTCCACTTCCAAAGAAGCTTATCAAATGACAATCCCCCACTTGTTCAGATGCCCAATAAGTCTAGACTTGTTCAAAGATCCAGTGACTCTATGCACTGGCCAAACTTATGACAGATCAAGCATTGAAAAATGGCTTGCTGCTGGCAATCTCACATGTCCTGTTACAATGCTGAAGCTTCATGATCCATCCATTGTTCCTAATCACACTCTTCGCCAATTGATCAATCAGTGGCTTCAAATGGGCGGCGGTCAACGTTTTGATCCCAATTACTTGACCACCGTTGATTCTTTAGCATCACTCAAACACAATCTCCAATCTCAAGAAGTTGCCTTGGAAACCAAGCTTCAAATAGTACAAAAGATTCATGTTGTATTAAAAGAATCACCTGTTAGTAGCAAGTCTTGTTTGATCCAATTAGGCTTCTTGCCTTTACTACTGAAGCAGCTTTTTGGAAAAGCAGATTTTAGATTCTCTCAGGATTATGTAAAGTTTGTTGAGGAAGCACTTTCTTGTGTTCAAAAGTTGCTGCTTGTGGGAGAAATGGAGAGTCTGAATCTGCTGAATGAAGAGTCCAAAATGGAATCTTTCATAGTTTTGTTTGAGCATGGAAGTTGCTTGATCAAGAAGCAATTATGTCATTTAGTGGAGGTAATTTCCTCAACCCATGAGACAAAAGAGCTTTTTTTTAAGCTGGGAAAAAAAAATAGACTTTTGCAAGAAATTATTTCACTTGTTCATCATAATTCAGAGGCATCTGATGCTGGAATCAAGGCCTTATCAGCATTATGTTCAACAGAATCCAACAGGATACTTCTAGTTCAAGAAGGTGCTGTAAATGGACTCATATCATACATTTCAAATGCCGAACGACTCGAAAGAAGCTTAGCAACCATAGCAATGGCAAGAATTGAGCAACTTTTAACAATAGAGGGTGCCAAAGAGGCATTGATGAACCATCCTAATGGTGTTTATGCTCTTGTTAAAATGGTGTTCATGGTATCTGATCATGGAGCCAGTGAAAATGCAATTAACAGTTTGATGATTATGTGCTGTGATTCTTTACAGGCTATAGAGGAAGCAATTTGTGCTGGTGTTTTGACACAATTGCTGTTGCTTCTACAGAGCCAGTGCAGCAATAGGACCAAGACAAAGGCAACATTGTTGCTGAAATTGCTTAGATCCAAGTGGGCTAAATAACAAAAGCATGTGTAAAATAAATTCGGATCCTGTCCTGATCTTTTTTGTACTCATCTTTTTATAATATTCTGCCATGCGTGTATGTATAGTAATGAACGATTAAGATTTAATTACTTATAAAAAAAATGTAATATAAAACTTATCTCACCACTGAATCCAAATCCCAGGTCCGTGTCAAGTGTCTATAGAATTGTCAATTTATGTTATCTCATGGCTCACTCAAAAGTTCTTCTAATTACAAGTGAAATAATTACAAAGTGTCCCTTAAAGTTCCATGGTTACAGAGTGATGCAAGCTAAATTCTCTGTTCTTCTTCTTGTTTAAAATATTACATTCTTAAGCTTTCAATCAATTTATACATCACATTCAATATGGTTCTCACCAGAGATTAAATGACCTTAAATGGTTTGGTGTTTTAATGATCCCTGTTATGGATGTATATTAAATTTATTTAATTATTATCAGTTTGTTATAGATAAATATGTTAGTTTGATGTAATCAGTTTAATTATCATTAGTAAATTATTGTTATTTACGTCTCCAAGGGATGTGGTTTGATAATATAAGGTTCAAGATCTCACCTTGAGATCCTGAGTTTGAAGTTAGAGAGTGTATTTTATTACAACTTATTTGTTACTGTGTTCTTACAAAGGACAATGAACAACAGTAAAACAGAACACGGATGGTACAATAAAGTATCGGTAATAAGTAAGCAACAATAATGAAAAATAACAAAACTAAAGGAGCGAATACAACTGAGCAATTATGAACTAGCGAGAGGAACAATTCAGTACGGAGGCTGTGCAGTATCGTACGAAACAGAGAGAAATTCGAGGGTTGTTGATGCCAACAATTTCCTTAAAACAAATTCGCCTCCCACCGTAGGTGCAGTAGAACACGAGACGATTTACGAAAAAACGTACGAGTAAGGGCACCACCGAACTTGTAAAGCGTTTGAACTCTTCCCAAATAAGATGAAAAATAAAGAAAAATTCGGTTGGGCCGGGCCTGCACATTTTGGTCCGGCATTCGTGTACGCAGGTGCACACGAGCCAAGCTTAATTCGGATTTGATTTGCACCCCCCCCCCCGCGCACGTAGAGAGAGCCTCTATCCTTACAACTCTTACCTATCTACATATGAGCAATCATATATAAGCATAATATTCCCTCTATAGCTTTCTCATATGGGACAAGCTTACTTTTCTTTATTTTCCAACACCAATGGGTGAACTTTGAGCAACAATTTCTCATTCACCCAAGCACCATTTTAAGCATATGAATACACCATTTCGAACTACTCACGGAGGAGTATCCGAATCATTCAATAACAACCACTAACACAAAGTGGACCATGCTTGAAATTGTGCCTCAAAATGCTTATGAATAAGCATTTTCCAACATATTTTTTATAAGAGTCTGGGATAGTCGGAAATTTTATCTGCTTCATTTAAGCCTGGAAAGAGTGATTTAATGTGAGATTTTTAATGATTTCAAAAAAATAATAATAAATTATCGCTATTTGCTCTCTCTCTCTCATGAATAAATGACAGAGAATTAGCATGGCCACTTCTTAAGTTGTTTGTGAGGCAATTGAAACAGCAGGGAGGTTTAGATTTCCTCCAATGAATCTAATTTTATTTTTTTTTTGTCCTCGGAAATTAATATATATAACATCCTTATTATATATACTGCAACTTCTGTTGTTATAAGAAAATCTGGAAATTTTTTTTTTTTTTTTTTTTTTGTTGTTGGATTCATTTGTTTTTAATATTATATTCTCATTTCACGTGATAAAGCCTGATAAGATTGATTTTATGTGAATTTCAATAGGATTCCGATAAAAATTGTTCGATTTCGTCTTTACTTGATGGGAAATTGAATCAATAAAAATAATACTTAATATTATCTAATAGCTTAAATTTTCGGGCATTTATATGATACAAAAATACCGTCAAAGACTTATTAGTATCCATTCCACTCAATGTAAATGCCGTGACTAAGCCAAAGAGTATAAAAAATTCTGGAATCAACTAGCCTACCCTAAACCAATTTGAGCTCAAAAAATCAAATCTTCATGCACAAGACATTATAGGCATAGTAGATTTGATTACGATGGAATGGTAAAATGAATTAAGATCCAGTGTTGAGTTACAGTTTGAGTAGGAGGATTGATTCATCATAACAGATTTAATCTCGAAATCCTTCCTCTCTTAAGTGGATCCCTGAGTCCAACTCGTTTTTTTTTTTAGACTTCTCAATCTTATTTCGTACTAGACCATCTAAATCTTCAATTTCCGGCTAAGTGGACATAACATATTCAACCACAGATTGAGTCGACTTTATATATGAATACTAGATTAATAATCCGGAGATAAATGATATCCACGTGAATATTGAATCCTGATCCACGCAAAATGCCCTTGACCAACGCAAATGGGGGAAGGAAATTTTCAATTGCCTGATAGAGTAGGACTCTTTAATTAAATGCAACAGTATTTTTAAGAAAAATCTTCTGTACATCGCGGCAAAATTCACCAGTACCTTACCAAACTTAGAAAAGGGTCAAGTCCCATAACGTGCACAAACATGGAATTTTTAACGTTTCAATGAGAAAATGAGAATAACTGGTGTTGATATATGTGAAACGAGGTCGGTAAAAATTAAAATTGACATAGATAAATGATATGTTTGATATTATTTATGGTTTTATCTGTGGTTGGATGATAAAATTATATTTAGGTCAAAATACTGTTTTTAAATATTTGGTTAATGATGAGAAATTGCGATTACTAATCATGATTTCCTTCAAAAATTGAGTTTTGTAAAAGTTAAAAATTTTAGTTTTTCTCCACCATCAAATTATTAAAAAAAACATACCGTAATTATTATTTTAACATAAATTAAAAATTCATAACACCATTTATGAATTACGGTTTGTTCACCATATTTTTCTAATCGCAATATTAAATAAAGCCCAAAATCATAATAAAAGACCTTTATAATAAGATAATGATTCCGAATATAATATAATGATGTAAAAAAAAATGATGTAATCAAACCTACCTGAAGAGAAAAAACTTTTATTTGATTTGGTTTAGTTTGATTTGGACCGAGCCATTGTAAAATTTATACAGACAGGGTTCAGACAGATTCTAATTTGCCCATGTATCTTTTGACTAGTGGTTGCGTGCAAAGTTGATGGAACCTTTTTGATTATATAGGTATTTGCTTCTTCTCTTTGATGTTACAAATGTGTAGAATACCTGCAAAAAAAAAAGAAAAAGAAATAAATAAGAAATAAATAAAAAAAGAAAACAAAAAGGAAAGAAAAAAGAAAAACAAAATTATAACATAGAAGAAGCAGTATACAAGGTGGATTTGTCCGCACATTGTTTCAAATAAATACCATTTGGGAACACAATTCTGGAAGGGGGTAATCTTTTTTGTTTTAATTGAAAGGTGGGTAATCTTAAATATATTTTTTAATTTTTTTTTTTTTTGATAATCGAGGTGTTCGAGATAATTTACGCTCATCTCGATTAATTCCTGAAATCTGTTTCATGTCCTTAGAAGTTTCACAGCATAAATCAAGATAAGTCGTTGGTTTTTTTACACTAAAGACATGTCCCCAAGAAAATATTTAGTGGGATTCGAACCTTAAACCTGAGTTGGAACAATTACAAGACATGTGACATGTTTTTTTATTAAGTTAATTTAAAAACCAATTCGATTATGTCCTCGGAAACACAGGTAGAGGTTAACCTAACAAAGTAACAAGCTGAAAAGAACATCTAAATGCCTTAATGGAAAGGACAAGGGGGGGGGGGGGGGGGCACATAAATAGGCTGTTCATGCTCAAGCCTGATGAGGATCTCATTTTTTTCATTAAAAAATTTAATAATAATAATAAAATACTTAACCCATTAATATTACATGAAAATATAAATTTTAACCGCCCTTAAAATAAAATCATACATCCCTCCTTGAAAATGACCCACAAAGGACAATGAGAATGAAGAATCAATTGGTGGGGTGACTGTGTTTGCCTTTAATTAAAAAGATGGAAAGACAATGGTCCATATTTTCTGCTAAGAATCAAACCAAAGTTTGAAATGGGGCACTTGCTTTTTGCCCTAAAACAGGATAAAAGATGAAGAAATTAACTCACAAACACTTAAACACAATCTTTAGCTACTGTTACTTCACCAAACTTTCAAAGACATACCTTTTTTTTTTGAATTATTACAAACTACATATATATTACAATATGTTATCAACTGAGATTCTAGATACATACAATTATAGCACCACCCAGAAATCAACCGAGACATAGCTCGAGACCTACAAATTCTAAATCAACCAAGATACAGCTTGGGAATCAACTCTCATATAGGAGAACTTCTTCCTCTTAAAGAGGAAGGTTTGAGTCCCCACAGCTTTTGTGGGGACTCGATCCCATGTACTACCAATAAGGCTACTACCTCATTGGCTCAAAGACATACTTTTGAATAGTCAAAAAGTCAGCTAACTTCATGCAGCAGCAATAGTGTCATTACACAAGAATGGCTCATAAAGTTTAGGGTAATGATACAGCATCTAGAAGTAAATAATTTTCTTTGCAAAATTCTGGCAAAAGTGCTGATAAGAGTCAGCATTTGGGCAAAAATATTTGTCTATTTTTGCGTCCAAATATGTAAAAAGAATATTAATGATCTCAAGAAGTCAACCAACTGGGGAAAAATAATAGATGCCATCCAATCCCCACTAGTGATAGATACCACTCAATGCAAAGATAGTAAGTTTCATATTCATAAGAAATCACATTATCAATTTTCTGATCATACAAGCAAAATACTTACCAGGATATTTTACGGATACTTGATGGATTTTTACCGCTGATAGTCCAATAATATGAAAATTGCTCCTCCCACTCCATGTCCATCTCTCATTGTCTCTCCTAAAATGACTTATTTATCACATTCTTCGAAGATTTCCTTTATATTGATTTTTGAAATAAATGATTTAATAAAAATAATAAATTCATTAATCAAAATAAATCTTAAGGAAATATCATGTGTATTTCTTTTATCCAGTTAATCCTGTAAATATTAAGGAAATAAATTATTTTTATTTTATTAATTAAATTATTTATTATTTATATTTATTTTTTGTATCTTATACTTATTTAATACTTTTTATATATATGATTAACAATTCTTATATATTTATATATTTTATGTTTGTTTATTTAACACTACTTATGAAACAAAATAATTAAATAAGTAAAAGAGAGAAAAAATAAATGAGATTGAAAAAATAAATGAAACAAATAAAATAATAAATAATTAAATTTAAAAGTAAAATAATGAAATAAATTTATTAAATCAAAAAGTAATTTTTTTTTAAAGGAGTATGAGTATTTTTATCATTTAAAATATAAACCAAAAAATCAAAAAAAAAATCATTTAGTTAGATCAAATAATTAATTTTTTTTAAAAAAAAAAGATTGGATTTGTCATTTGTTTAAATGACTAAGGGTTTTATTATAAATTTAAGAAGAGAGAGTGGAGCAGAATGAGGGGTCACATTAGGGATTGGAGAAAAGTAGTCCTTGAATTCTTGCCACATTGTCAAATCAGGACATTTTACGGATTTTTACCGACAATAGTCTTGTCACATTGTAAAATCATAATTATTTAATACTATCAAGGATAATGCATTAGCATATGTTATTGCCAATGTGTTTGTTGTGCAACTAAAATTACCTATACGCGCATAACAAACACAACTCTATATACTCAATAATAGGTGAATTGGGTAATGGTCTAATATTACGGAATTAAAATTCTTGACAAATTTATACTATTAAGTTAGTAGTTTTACCAATTAGGTTTATTAATCAACTTCTCAATTAATACACCCAATAAATTATTTTATCAATGACAAGTTATATATGGAAATATAATGTAAAACTTACAATAAACTAAAGAGATATAGTTATAGAAATTGACACTGGATATATAATGGTTCAGCCAACAATGTCTATGTCCACTCCTCCAAGCCGCGCTTCAAGCTTTCCACTAAGTTCAGTCCACAACTTACACCGGGTTTTCTGTGACGCACTCCCAACCAAGAGTTTTGTCTCTATGTTCACCCTCAAACCTTTACACCAAAAGTTTTTCAATGACTCATGATGTTTTTTACATATTACGTAAGCGCACGTATCGTTCAAGTAGAATAAAAGTTATCAATCTCACGAGAACTTATTACCTATGTTATTAATCCTTAAGACTAATTACCTACAAGTATCTAATTGAAATTAATTGTGATCTGTGAATTGAATTTAAACTAAAGCTAGAGAAAATAAATAGAACTATGGTAACTTTCAAATACCATAAATGAGAAGAAAACATTCAGGGTTGTGAATCCACCCAATATTATTTTAAAGATGAATTGGTTTTCCTATATTTGTGTAATCAATTGACTTATAAACTTATAACACTAAGATATCCACAAAGCTCTTTCGGTGGTCATGTGTGTGGGAACACAGAAACTGGGCGACGCATGCTGTTCCGGGCTCGTGGCCCGGTTGGGAGTACGGAGTAGCCCGCGGGGGACTAAACCAGAGATCAATGGAGTCGCCACCCGGTGTGAACCGGGATAAAGATTTAAGGCCGCACTCACCCCTCGCAAGGGAAGACCTCAAACCGTTGGGTTCGGAATGGTCCCTTACTTATGCCACTTGTAATGAAATGATTTGTGCAATAATTTAACCAAGCCTAAGCAACATTTATTTCCAAGGAGTATTCTAATTTTAAGTTCACATGCATGAAAGTAATCATCATAACGGCAAACATGCAATAGCACACGACAATCTCATGAACATGTTTCGATCATATAATGCGGAAAATAAAGAACAACCTAAACATAATGCAAATTCCAAACGCAAAATAAAGGACTAATCATGCTTGAAAATGAACAACTAAATGGGCTAAATCATGCTTAAGAACCAAGTAGCATACTAACGGCCTAATCATGCTTGAATACCATCTCATGAACACATTAAATAAATAAATGCAGGAATTCAAATAGTATGATTGATTACATGATACAAGGGAAATCACCTAAGAAACAATTATGCATGACATGTAATGAGAATGACTCAGTTCAGTGTATACGCGTTCGTGTAGCGTTCGAAAACGCGTTCGAACGGTAAACAGAAGGTTCTCGTTCTTGTGGCGTTTGATAACGCGTTAGAACAGGACCAGACCTGATGAAACAAATGCATGCGCGTTCGAACGGTAAACAAAAGGTTCGCGTTCGTATAGCGTTTGATAACGCGTTCGAACGGGACCAGACAGAAAACATGCATTCGTGCGGCGTTCTGAAACGCGTTCGAACGGGGTTACAGCAGTGACCTCCAAAATGCAGTAAACAACATGACACATACATGAACGGATGAATAGATGACACATAATCAATAATGACGGGCTCAAAGGCGCGGCAAAGTATTGTGGTAAAGGTAAACCGTAGGCTTTTTATCCCTCCAAATGGAGGACCTTTAATCACACTTACTAAGCCCATGCGCAATGCAACATGATGCAAGAAGATGACATACAAAGAAAAGCGAATAACGAAATGAAAGGCGCGGCGAAGTATCGTGGTAAAGGTTTTTTAACCCCTCGAAATGGAGGACCTTTAATCCAACTTACTAAGCCCATGAGCATCACATCATAATGCATATAAAAATAAAGAAAACCATATCGAACTTCGTATACCCGATTGAACACATTTTACATCCAACCGATTATACATCATCCGGCGCGGTAAAGCATTATGGTAAAGGATTTTAACCCCTCGGAATGGAGGACCTTTAATCCCACTTACTAAGCCCATGCGCTAATAACATAATGCATATAAAAAAGAAAGACAACAATATCGGACTTCGTATACCCGATTGAACATATCTCACATTCAACCGAATATACATCATCTGGCGCGGCAAAACATCGTGGTAAAGGATTTTAACCTCTCAAAATAGAGGACCTTTAATCGCACTTACTAAGCCCATGCGTTTTATCTCATCATTACATAAACAATTAACATGCGGAAATCAAGTAGCGAATAATAAACAAATCAAAACAACATAAAACAAAATATGTGTCATTTACTCAAGTGGTACGTGGAGTTGTATCCCGAGTACAGATCATACTACCGTCCATTCGGAATCGGCTATGAAATTTATGTCCGGGTTTCCATCCTATATACCACGAAAGGCGACATATTTTTCATTTTATCCAAGGGCCACAACATGCATCAATAAACGACTCACATGCGATAAAAATGAATAAAACAATTAAAAAAATATAGATGGAAATAATAGGAAAAGTACCCTCAGGTCTAACCTTTTATGTCGACTTTCGGACTCGCGTTTCACGGCCGTCGGAATGGCTATCACTCCGCAACTCTTCCGGTTCACTGGATTAACATCTTAGCTCACTGTTTTTCTATTTTGGTCGCTGTTTTCACTTCGTTTTGCTGCTGTTTTCTCTGTATTTTCTGGTCATTGTTTCAGGTGTGTTAAGGCTACTGTTTTGGGTGTTTAGGGGACTGTTTTTGGGCGGTTTCTGGACTGTTTATTCGGTCAATTTCTGGGCTAATTTGTTTGGCAATTTTTGGCTTATTTGTTCGGCAGTGGGGACGTTGAACTGGTGGCAGGTTGGTGTCTAGATGCGTGAGGAGGGTTGTGGTTATTTGTAGGGTTTGGGAGACAGATGGCGTGGTGCATGGGGGCTGCGGCGTTGCTGTTACGTGATCAGGGCTTGTGGGCTGAGGGGCTGCTAAGGGCGTAGGGGACGTGAACGTGGGGGCTGGTGGCTTACGCTGGGTGTGGCGTGAAGGTTTGAGTCAGGTTTGGGGCGTTGGTCAGTGGAAGTAGGGTTTGTATCAGGTGGAGTGTGTATTAGGCTTATGTGTTTGAGGGGCTGGTGGCGTTGAAAGGATGATGGTGGCTGTGGCTTGTGGGCAGGCTGATGCGTGAAGGGCAGTTGGCTTGCGATAGAGAATAGGGTTTTTTATTTGTTTTTCTTTTTTGGCAGTGAGAGAGAGGAGAGTAATAGGGTTGGTTTTGTGCTATTTTTATAGTGACAAGCTAGGGTTTGCATGGATTTGAATATGAAGGAGACCAATTAGTGTCACACAAGGAAAATCAATTATTTGGTTGGAGACATGTCTTGGCTAGATTAGGAAGTTAGTATATTTAATTTGTTTAGTTTAGGTATGATATTTGTTAAGTTAGGAATACAATATTTTTAATTAGGAATAATATTTTGTTGATTGATTTTAATTAGGCATGATTTAATTAATATTTTATTTAATTTGGTATATGATTTAATTAATATTTTATTTAATTTGGTATATGAAAATCAATTAATTTGGTTGTATTTTAAGGGCCTTGGGTGTGTGGGCCAAGGTGGTGGGCTTGGTGTGTGTTGGCTTTGGTGGTGGGCTTGGGCCAAGGTTAAATGGTTTGCGGTGTTTTTTAGGCTAAAGGTGCTTTAAAACGGAGGTCCAACGAGTGAGCCTGGAGCTAAACAAGCGAATAAAAATCTAACGAAATACTGATTCCCTTTCGACGACCGTTTCCCACAACTTCCTCGACTTAAAAGGTAGTGTCTCCAAATGAGACTCATCATAGGGACTCACATGCAAAAATGCAGTGCCTACAGTCTCCCCCACTTTGATGGGACTTGTACAGTGTGTGACTTTGAACAATCCTATCAAAGTTATGCAATGCATTTCTACTTACCTGGCTCGCCAGCTGTTGCTTAACTTACTTGTTATCCTGAGATGCTTTGACCTTTGGGCTTTATTCCCGAACTGCGTTGAGAAATAGCTTTATTCTCCATGGCTTTATTCCCGAGCTGTTTTGCAAGTGGGCTTTATTCCTCTAGGCTTTGCTCCTGAACCGTGTAAAGATAGAGCTTTATTCCCATGGGCCTTGTTCCCGAGCTATATTGAAGGTGGACTTTATTCCTCTAGGCTTTATTCCAAACTGTATCAAGATAGGGTTTCATTCCTCTAGGCTTTATTCTCGAGCTGTGTTAAGATAGAGCTTTATTCCCCTGGGCCTTGTTCCCGAACTAGTTTGAAAGTGGGCTTTATTCCTTTGGGCTGTATTCCCGAACTGTATTGAGAGATGACTTTATTCCCCTGGGCTGTATTCCCGAATTGTGTTAAGATAGAGCTTTATTCCCCTGGGCCTTGTTCCCGAACTGGTTTGAAAGTGGGCTTTATTCCTTTGGGCTGTATTCACGAACTGTACTGAGAGAGAGTTTTATCCTCCTGGGCTATATTCCCGAACCTTGCTGAGAGAGAGTTTTATTCCTCTGGCCTGTATTCCCAAACTGTACTGAGAGAGAGCTTTAATGGGTGGTATTTCTATCATTATTTCTCACTCATTTAACCTAATATTTTATATAGTTTCTTGAGTTTTGTGAATATTTTGATGTGTTATTTTATAGATAAATAAAGTTTCAGGACATTCTGGAGGTGATTTGGACCAAAACAGTGAAAATTGGAAAAATGGCATTTTGGTAATGTGGGCGCGTCGCAATGCGCAAGCCCCTGGCGTCGCGACGCCTAACGTGCACCAGAGCTGCTAACGTGCGCCGGGTCAACGGGTCAGAATTTGAGAAGTTTGACTTTGCTAACGTGCGTCGTGCCACGTGTCACCATCACAGCCGATCTGCTAACGTGCGTCGTGCCACGTGTCATCATCCTACGGTGCCGACAATCACTATTTCCACGTGTGCCACATGTCATCCTACGTGTCGCCACGTCATCCGGTCAACGAGTCAACTATGCCACGCGTCATGCCACGTCATCATCCACGTCAGCAGGTCAACCGAGTCAACATGCCACGTCATCATCAGCCAATCACAGTGTGACGCGTGTCGCAATCCTACGGTGCCGACAATTGATCTCAGCCGCCTTGCCACGTCATCGCCACATCAGCATAATAATTAAGCTCTTAGCCGCCTCGCCACGTGTCGCCTTATCTTCTTATCTGAATCGCCACGTGTCAAGCTGTCATTGTGCCACGCCTCACTGTTCCAGCGTAGCGACGCCAAAGGCCTTGGCGTCGCGACGCTGGATGCCTACTGGGGTCTATAAATTGAGCTCGAGATTTCAGTTTTAGATGCACCACTCTCTCTCATCTCTTTGATGTAAAGAAAGAGTTTCTCTCTCTAGTTTCTTTTAGTTTTTAGTTTTTTTTTTTAATTTAAATTTTGTAATTAAATTTTAATTACTTTTTGTAATAATAGTAATTTACTTTCTTTATTTTTACAGTTTTTACTATTCACCATGAGGAGGTAACTTCCCCAGCTAGGGTGAAAGGTAATTATTTTACTATTGCTATTTAGATTAATCTCCCTTAAAAATAATATATTCACTATTTAAAATTTGACTTAAAAATGATACCGCTATATTGGTCGGTTGGTAATTTAATTTTAATCTGGTTTGAACCTGACTAATCAATGATACCGCCAGATTGGTCGGTTGGTAATTTAATTTTGGTTCCGCCTTTATGGCTGGTTTATGGACAAATATTACCGCCTTAATGGCTGGTTGGACTTAATTTGACTTAATCAGGATACCGCCAGATTGGTCGGTTGGTAATATTATCACAAGTTTATATATTATTTTATGGGAGATATCTAAATTAGTAGTAGTAAAAGTAATTACTTTTACCTTAGCATTTTATTTTATTGTAATTTACTTTTCAGTATTTACTTTACCGCATTTTTACTTCAAGTATTTCATTTTCAAGTTTTTACCAGCCCTAGTTGTGTGTTGTAACTAAATTAGTTATCTGGGGTTGTGATGACTTTTAATATCACCGGTTTATAAGGGGTTAGATTATAGTTTGGGTATTATAAAGATTTATTTATTGAGTCTTAATCTTAATGTTTTTTTATTAACTGGCCATTAATAAAATTGACTATGTAAACTTAAAATGAACTAGACATAGGTATTTTAAATTTAAAAGACCTTAGACTAAATAGCCCACGATCTTCCTTGAGGATAGATAACCTTTTAATAGATTTCCTTACAGGATATGAATTTACCTGTCGGGCGGGGGTAGCCTTAATTGGAATTTAATCTTAATGAATCTAGGTAATTTGGTTGACATAGACATAAGGTTCAATTGGATTATACTAGGTATTTATAATTAACCATCGGAAGAGGCTTTTACATAATTTAGTGTTCCAGGTTAATAAATCAATATATTACCCAACTTTAAGATAACCACTTCATCTTTAAAATGATATTAAAAGAAATCACAACCCTAGATAGTTTTTAATATTGAATTTTCTTAAAACCTACTTTCGAACAATTTTATTTACTTGTTTTTAAATTTAGAATCGTCACCATTTCAAATCAATCAAACAACCTGTTAGATACTAGTAATCATTTGACCTCATAAAATTAATAGATTAGATATTAAGTCCTCGTGGGATCGATATTTTTATACTACTTGAACGATACGTGCGCTTGCATTATACGTGTGTGTTTACGCCGCTCAAGTTTTATTCTCCTGGGTTGCATTCCCGATCTGAGCTGACTGTGGGCTTTGTTCCTGAATTGTACTGAATGTGGGCTTTGTTCCCTGATCTGAGCAGACTGTGGGCTTTGTTCCCGAACTGTACTGAATGCGGGCTTTATTCCCTGGGCCTTGTTCCCGAACTGTTTCAAGATAGGGCGTTATTCCCATGGGCCTTGTTCCTGAATTATGTTGACTGTGGGTTTTGTTCCTGAATTGTACTAAATGTGGGATTTGTTCCTGAATTATACTGAATGTGGGCTTTATCCCCGATCTGAGCTGACTGTGGGCTTTGTTCCCGAATTGCACTGAATGTGGGCCTCGCCCCAAAACTGCACTGATGTGGGGCATCGCCCCCCAAACTGGTACTGATGTGGGCCTCGCCCTCAGACTGATACTGAAACTGATGTGAGCCTCGCCCCCAGAGTGCCATACCCGGCAAGATTGATGTTGATGCTAATATAGGCCTCGCCCCCATAGTGCCATACCCAAAAATCAAACTCAAATGGGCCTCAACCTTGGGATTATTACCCAAATCCGATACTGTGCTTTTTACCGTTTCTGATTAGCTTGTTCTTTGCCACTTTCTTTTTTCTTCTTCAAAACCTGTGAACACAAAACAAAAACAAAAACAAAAGGATGCAAAATGTGTTACGTGTATGCATGTATGAATGTTCTTATCCCGTCAGATCAGGTCTTCTGCCAATTCTCTTGGTGACTGCTCAGTCTTTTTTTCCTCAGGCAAGCCACTGCTTCAATCTGTCTACGTTGATCGGCTCGGTGAACTAATTCTCTTCCAAGTCTGATATTTTCACTACCCTCATTTCCCAATTTCTGAATGGCTATCTTATCTTTTCTGCTTGCTTATTCCGAGGATTCCCCGTGTTCTAAACATCACTGAATTTCATAGTACCCAGGTTGAATACTTTTCTCAAATATACTCATATTGTAGAAGAGATTAAGCGAAATGAACGTCTTTATTATCATGAAAAAAGGTTCGAACAAGTAGACAAAACCAATGTCTTTTTAAAAATGCAGGATCAAATAAACTAGGAGGAACAGCTTCATCATTCGCAGCATTCCCTTCTCCCTTGACCTATGGTTCTTTACTACTGTTATCTTTTATCTCAATGCAAGAAGTCTGGTGGTTGAGAGTTTGGAGGACAAAGGTTTCGGGTAGGCCGGAGTTGATCATGTAGGTGGGTGGTGGAATGGAGTGGTAATTAGGCAAGGGATTTTTGTATGTGTTAGGGTGTTCTTTTTCTGGATTGGGTATTTTATGGGAGTCAATGAGGTTTTGGACCTCATGCCTAAGGCGGGTACAGTTGTCGGTATCATGGCCTTTTTCTTGATGGAAGTAACAATACTGGTTTAGGTTGAGGTACGGTGGTACAGGGTTCGGAAATGGCCTAGGTTCCAAAGGTTTTAGAAGTCCTTGCATTTTCAGCTTTTCAAATACATTTGACAAAGGTCTACCAAGATTGGAGAATCGTCTGTTCTTGACGGTAGCGACCTCGGCAATAGCGGGCTTGGTCTCAGAAGGCCCCCCAAAATTCCTCATATTCTGGCCATAAAACTTCTGGTTCTCGGCTTCCTCTTCTTCAATGTCCATGACAGTCTCCCTTAACTGTCGAAAATCTGCAATCATGGAGGTCATCCTCCTCAGCTTACCATAGATAGAGGGCTTAGTACCCTTTATGATCATTTTAATCAGGTCCTTCTCAGAGTGCCGAGTCTGCATTTTCAGAAGCTGGCTTCTCCAGCGGTCTACGTTCTCCTTGAAGCTTTCTTCCGGCTTCTGCTTAATGTTCTCCAAATCACGGAGTGACAAATCAATTTCCAAATCTGTAACATACTGTTTCAGGAAGGCGTCTGCTAGTTCCCTCCAATCTTCCTTAACCTTTTTCTCAAGGCTGTGATACCATACTACAGGTGCCCCCTCAAGTGACATCCCAAACATTTTCAATACTTGGCGCTTGGACAAACCCACTGAACTCATAACTGAAACATACTGACGGAGAGGGACCCTCGGATCCCCATTTCCGTTGAACTTAGCCATATCCGGCATTTTGAACTGAGCTGGCAACTGTTCTTCGAAGGTCATTGCCTCATAATCTAACAACTCTTCATCCTTACCCTTCATCTTACAGGTAACTGTTTCAACCTGATCCCGAAGCTTCTGAAATTCTGCCTGAGACCCAATCACTCTGCATGTTGCATACTCTGCCATGTCGTCATCAAAAGCGGGGATATCATCCCCCAACCCATTCGGAGGCTCCTCACGCCTTACATTCTCAGAACTTCCCCCAGCACGGGGTACAGCCATACCAGCCATGGCAGTAGTTAAGGCTTGGAACTGTTCGGTAATCTTGGCGAAACCATTCTCCAACTGATCTATCCGGGATACCTCGTTATCAGATGTACTCATATCTGTTATCGGTCTTTTAGTGAGTCTTCCCTCTTCCCTAACCCAACAGGTAGACCCGACCAAGGTTCCGGTTCGGAACCGGAACCGAACCGGTCCGAACCGTTGGAACCGTTCGGTTCCAACAGGAACCCTACGCCCCCCAACGGCTACTAGCCGTTGGGGGGGCAGGGAGCCGTTTGGCTCCCTGCCCAAATAAAAAAAATTAAAAAATATAAATTATATTTATTATATAAAATATAAATTACTAATGTATCCCTAATAACGGTAATAAAACGGTTATATTTAGGGGCATTTTTGGTATCAAAAAAATTCTAAAATTCTATAAATAGGATTCATTTTTCATAATTTCATCACACCAAATTCTCAACTCTCTCATTTTCTATAATTCTCTAATTTCATCAGCTTTGATTCCTCTCACCCTTGGAGGATACGTAGACAACTTAAATTTTTAAAAATTTAAGCTCAAGCTCTTCAATGTAATAAATTTTTTTATTTATAAAATTAATATCATTTATTTTAATTAATTTTCAAAAAAAAAATCTTTGAACCGAACCGAACCGGAACCGAACCGTTCGGTTCGATGTTTCGGTTCCACACTTGTGAAACCGGAAATCGGCCGGTTCGGTTCGGTTCCGAACTGGAACCGAACCGCCGGCCGGGTCTACCAACAGGAATCTATGATGGCTTTCAGAACACAAGGGTTACCATGATGCACGTATGCATGAGGTGCATGAGATGCGTGCGATATAAAGAATATATCAACTCATTAAAATTTTCACACAAATCGGCCCATCATCATTTTAGAAGCTTTTGGGCTAACTGTCATAGGAGTGAACTCGTCCCAGTTTAAATGGCCCAAAAAGTTCACATCTCATGGCGAGAAGTCCAACCGTATCCAAATGATAATGTTCATAAACACAAACATTTAATGGCCCATTGGCGTTTTAGAAGCCTTTGGCCCAATCATCATAAGATACGTTCTTGTTCCAGTTTATATGGCCAACAAGCCCATACCTCATGACAAAAGGTTCGAATGGATCCAAACGACAATGTTCCCAAACACAAGCATACAGAAATAATTTCTACAGAGTGACCCATCAACATTTCAGAAGCTTTTGGCCCAATTATCATAGGATACGAACTCGTCCCAGTTTAAATGGCCCAACAAGTTCGCATTTCTGACAAGAAGTCCAACTGCATCCAAATGAGGATGGTCCACAAGCACAAGGAAATAGTTGCTATAGGCCATACAACCCCGGTCTACGTGTGGGTTTGCGGGAGTGTAGACAAAGACTCTCGCTGGCGAAGGATTGCCCACAACTACGTCTCCCCACTCAAGGGCTCGAGCGACCAAGTGAGCGCACATTTTTTATACCTTACAGTACGTGCCAATGAGTTAAGGTGTCTGACTGACTGCCAGATAGATTTCCCGTTGTAGATTCCCCAGAGGGAGGGTGGAGCGAGGCTCTCTTAAGTACCCTAGCCTCTTAGGCTCTTATCGCTTGGTGACAGGAAAAAACAACGAGTCCTCCAAATTAGTCCATCACAATAGGCTACAAGTAAATGATTATCTAGGTGCCTTCACAGCTTTTCCTCATAGAAAGGTAGTGAATGAAGGAAGACACCAAACCATCACCCAGCCTTAAAAATGCCTTTGATTAAACCTCTTTCAACCCACAGTAGATACGGTTAATTAAAGCACAAATCATAATATTACAAGACATTATCTCAGGGCCGATTCTCTATCCCCAGTGGAGTCGCCAGACTGTGGGAACACAGAAACTGGGCGACGCATGCTGTTCTGGGCTCGCGGCCCGGTTGGGAGTACGGAGTAGCCCGCGGGGGACTAAACCGGAGATCAATGGAGTCGCCACCCGGTGTGAACCGGGATAAAGATTTAAGGCCGCACTCACCCCTCGCAAGGGAAGACCTCAAACTGTTGGTTCGGAATGGTCTCTTACTTATGCCACTTGTAATGAAATGATTTGTGCAATAATTTAACCAAGCCTAAGCAACATTTATTTCCAATAAGTATTCTACTTTTAAGTTCACATGCATGAAAGTAATCATCATAACGGCAAACATGCAATAGCACACGACAATCTCATGAACATGTTTCGATCATATAATGCAGAAAATAAAGAATAACCTAAACATAATGCAAAATCCAAACGCAAAATAAAGGACTAATCATGCTTGAAAATGAACAACTAAATGGGCTAAATCATGCTTAAGAACCAAGTAGCATACTAACGGCCTAATCATGCTTGAATACCATCTCATGAACAAATTAAATAAATAAATGCAGGAATTCAAATAGTATGATTGATTACATGATACAATGGAAATCACCTAAGAAACAATTATGCATGACATGTGATGAGAAGGACTCGGTTCAGTGTATGCGCGTTCGTGTAGCGTTCAAAAACACGTTCGAACGGTAAACAGAAGGTTCTCGTTCGTGTGGCGTTTGATAACGCGTTTGAACAGGACCAGACCTGATGAAACAAATGCATGCGCGTTCGAGTAGCGTTTGTAAACGCGTTCGAACGGTAAACAGAAGGTTCGCGTTCGTATAGCGTTTGATAACGCGTTCGAACAGGACCAGATAGAAAACATGTGTTCGTGCGGTGTTCTGAAACGCGTTCGAACGGGGTTACAGCAGTGACCTCCAAAATGTAGTAAACAACATGACACATACATGAACGTAGACCCAGCCGGCGGTTCGGTTCCCGATTCAACAAGTGTGGAATCGGAACCGTAAACCGAACCGGAACCGAACCGATCGGTTCCGGTTCGGTTACGGTTCCCCTTTTGGTTATTTTTTTTTAATACTAAATTTTAAAAAATAGAAAAAAATTCTATAATCGTAATGTTTTTTCAAACTATAACATCATTTTTATAGAATTCTTTTTTATAAAATTCTTTTAACATATAATCCTTTTTATAGCCAACTCTTGGCTAGTGTTTTCTTCATATAAGCGATATGGGATATTTCTTACTTGGCTATTGTGTCCCACATCGCTTATATAAAGAAGTCAATAACCAAGAGTTGGTTATAAAAATGATGTGGACATTCATGTTTTAGTATTGCAATTTTAAACCTCATTATTATTAATAAAAAAAATTGAGATTTACTTGTGGAACCTTACGGTTCCAAGTAAATAATTTTTTTTTTTTACTTTCAGTTCCAACCAGAACCGTACTGTTCCGGTTGGAACCGCTGGAACCGTTCGGTTCCAGCGGTTCCAACCGGTTCGGTCAGGGTGAGAACCATAACCGAACCGGTTCAGTTCCGGTTCGGTTCCGGTTCCGAACCGGAACCTTGGCCGGGTCTACATCAGGTCGAGTGTGTATTAGGCTTATGGTTTGAGGGGTTGGTGGCGTTGAAATGATGATGGTGGCTATGGCTTGTGGGCAGGCTGATGCGTGAATGGCAGTTGGTTTGCGATGATAGAGAATAGGGTTTTTTATTTGTTTTTCTTTTTGGCCATGAGAGAGAGGAGAGCAATAGGGTTGGTTTTGTGCTATTTTTATAGTGACAAGCTAGGGTTTGCATGGATTTGAATAGGAAGGAGACCAATTAGTGTCACACAAGGAAAATCAATTATTTGGTTGGAGACATGTCTTGGCTAGATTAGGAAGTTAGTATATTTAATTTGTTTAGTTTAGGCATGATATTTGTTAAGTTAGGAATAATATTTTGTTGATTGATTTTAATTAGGCATGATTTAATTAATATTTTATTTAATTTGGTATATGATTTAATTAATATTTTATTTAATTTGGTATATGAAAATCAATTAATTTGGTTGTATTTTAAGGGCCTTGGGTGTGTGGGCCAAGGTGGTGGGCTTGGTGTGTGTTGGCTTTAGTGGTGGGCTTAGGCCAAGGTTAAATGGTTTGCGGTGTTTTTTAAGCTAAAGGTGCTTTAAAACGGAGGTCCAACGAGTGAGCCTGGAGCTAAACAAGCGAATAAAAATCTAACGAAATACCGATTCCCTTCCGATGACCGTTTCCGCAACTTCCTCGACTTAAAAGGTAGTGTCTCGAAATGAGACTCATCATAGGGACTCACATGCAAAAATACAGTGCCTACAATGTGCAAACATTCAGAATAAACTAATCGACTATATTTCTATATCAACTAATTAATCTGAAATTCATTAAGATCAAGTTCCAATTATGACTACACCCGCCCTACGGGTATATTTCTATCATATAGGGAAATCTCTAAGATGAGATCGTATGCTATTGAATCTAAGGTTAAGCCTAAAATCCATTTGTCAAGTTCAATTAAGTTTACCACGTCAATCTTATTGGTGATCAAGCAACAATAAGTATTAAGAACAATATTCAATAAATAAACCAAAACATCACACAAAATATAAGAAAATCAATTTATAAGTTCATAAATATTGGGTTTCATCACAACTCAA
Organism: Zanthoxylum bungeanum; assembly: GCA_019454045.1. Taxonomy (NCBI): domain Eukaryota; kingdom Viridiplantae; phylum Streptophyta; class Magnoliopsida; order Sapindales; family Rutaceae; genus Zanthoxylum; species Zanthoxylum bungeanum. The sequence goes on along the minus strand of SKCR01039144.1, from coordinate 32,028 downwards.
GATTAGAGGTTTAGTTACTACACATGCTCAAAAACTCTAAATAAATAATCAATGATAAGCGAAACATCAAAGAAGTACAAGGAAGAATAAACTCTGTCGAGATCGTCAATCATTCACTTTCTATTATTGAGTTATGTGATGTGCTTGTTTGATATGCTTTGTTTTCTCTCAAAAATCCCTTTGGACGCTACTAAATTAGGTTATGAGACTCCCCCTGTTTTGAGATGAGTTTTAGCTTATATAGGAAGTCTTGTGGGTGTTTTCTTGTTGAGGACGATTCTAATTTACTCACCCAGCATCGTGACGCAGATTGATTGCCATCGCAATGCTCTATTTCTTCATTGGCGCGTCGCGACACGCCACCATCAACCACTCTCTGGACACTTTTTAAACTAACGCGCATGGCGACGAGCGATCCAATATCGACACGCGCGCTTTGACTCTAAATTTGTTCTAATTTGCTCCGTATTTTATCGTTTTCATCCCTCATTGATTTCGTTAAGTTTCGATATTATTTATACCTGTAAAACGAACCCAAAACGCTCATAAAACCTGAGATGACTCCCAGAATATCAAGCTAGAGGGACGGATAAAAATATACATATTGGTTGCTCATCAGCTCACTCTCAAACTTTTACAATGAATTTTGTTCCTAGGTGATGAACACGAAAAAGTGTATATTTAATGAAGAGAGAGTAATCATTTCACACTTATAGTTTCATTAATCCCCTTAATTTAGCACATTTGTGAAATAATAATTAAATTTATGTTTTATATATTTTTACTGTGATTTATTTCTTATATAGGTGAAATAATATTTTGGATGCATAACTAGAAAAATGGACATGATATTTGGATTTTAGAGGCCGGAAACTTAAAATAGTGTTTTAACAGTGTACAATTTTGGAAATTTCAACTTTACGTAATTTTCATTTTTTGGCCATAACGTTTTACTCTGATATCGGATTGAGGCAATTCGAGTTCCAGATGAAAGAAGACTCAAATATATACAACTTTTATGTTTATAAGATTTTCTAGTTTTTAATTTTTCAAAGTCTAAATTGATGAAAAATCTAAAGTGTGTTATATATAATTATTAAAGCAAAAAAAAAAACAAAAAGGAAAAATAAATAAATCGGGATTCCATAGTTTTCTCTGAAAATTTATTGAATTTCAGCTCTTGTGTGTTTTATTTTTTTAAGCTTTCTTGTTATTTTTTTCTTTCAGTAATAAAATTATGTGTGTTTTTATTCAAATCATGAGTAGCTAATTTCATCATGCTGGGGTAAATGGTGAAGCTTTTAATATGAGAATATAGATTAATCTCACTTATATTATAATATATGAATTGTAATCTAAAGACTATTATTTAATTTAAATCTGGATTAATTATTGACAAACTTTGTTACCGCCTATATGGCTGGTTTTATTTTTTTGCATAATTAAGTACCTAACTGGACTTGTTATAGACAAATGTTATCACCGCCTTTATGGCTGTTTTTATATGTTTTGGCATAATTAATTCTCGAAATAAATTAATTGGGTAATAATGACAATTTATATATATTAAAAAGTAAGATTTCTAAATTTGAAATATTAAAAGTGTTGGGATATATGCCCTAAAGTTTCATGTATTGTAAATGGAATTGTTTATTGAGATAATAGATGCATTATTCATTTATCAAATTTGTTTGATTTAAATCACATATCATAAATTGTCTTGTTTACCCTTGATTACTCTAGTATTTTCAGACTTAGTGTATGAGTGATACACAAGAGGACTTACGTATGAAATTAGTAATCTAAAACAGTCCATAAAGAACAAGCAAAGCGGGTGTTTTATTTATGGTTTATCTATAATTGCGGTATATTCTATACTTTTATAACAACCTTGATCCGGGATAGTTCATTTAATGACATGATAATAGAGGCATCTTGTATGATGTGATCATATAGGACTGGACCCAGATAAAAATGAATATCTTATAATATATGTTAATTAAAGAAAATTTATTTTATCTACTAGATTGTCATATATAGATTGATCTTAATCCTGAGTGTACTTCGAACTTCTGCATGCAAACTATATCCTTTGATTTATTAAGGTGAGGTTGGTGTAGCATTCCTGGCCAATAACTATGTATTTTGGCAATATGGTTTGGTGTGTAGTTGAGGAACATTTTACATAGACTTAGAGTTCACTCCTTCTTACGAGAAATAGAAGAGTATCTCTCTTAAGGGTTGATTCGGTACTTGAACAATTAGAGCACTCAAGCCTTTCTATTACGAATATAAAGATTAATATTTATAATAGTTATGAATTAATTGTTCATTAGAGAATCAATGGTACTTAAAGTATAAAATAATTAGAGTGGTATAACGGACTTATGACCCGGCTCTAATTATGAGATATTCGTGAAGGGTCAATCCGTATGTAATGATTATATCGATGGACATCGAAGTTGTTCGGCTTATATTTTCCATCTACGGCAACTAGAGTTCAACTTCGAGTTTTTTGTGAAATAATGCGAAGTTAATAATTTGGAATATCTGATTAAAGAGTTTAATTAATATTTCGAGATTATTGGAGCTCGGAACTGTAGGTCCATTTGGTCCCCGTGCTAGCTCGATTAACTGTAGCAAACCTAATATAATTGGATTGTCTAATTATATACTCACATAATATATTAATATATTATTAATGTGATTAATAATATAATTTGTCACAAATGAAAACTATATTAAATGTGTTTAATATAATATTTTCTAAAATTATTTGATTATGAAATAATCAAACTTTGATTATGAGATAATCAAGTTAGTAATAATTATGAGATAATTATTACATCATAATTAAGGTAATTACATCATTATTATGATAATGATTTTTAAATTGTCTTCGAGACAAGATCATATGGCTTGTCATACTCTCCAACAATTTATGTCTGAGATTAGTGACCGGCGTAAACACACACGTATAACGCAAGCGCACGTATCGTTCAAGTAGTATAAAAATATCGATCCCACGAGGACTTAATTCCTACTGTTGTTATTAATTATTGAATCTATTTATTTACAAATATCTAATTAGATGGAAAAGAGAATGATTGTTTGATTGGTTGAAAGTGGTTTTGCAAAATTAAATAAATAAAAAGACAAAAGAAAATACTAAGGAAAAATAACAAAAGACACAAAGATCTAGGGTCGTGAATCATTCTAATATCATTTAAAAGATGAAGTGGTTATTTTATGTTTGTGTAATAAATCAGTTTACTAACCTGGAACACTAAATTATGCAAAAGCCTATGTCGATGGTCAGACGCAAATACCCAGTTTAACCCAATTGAACCATATGTCTATGTCAACCAAATTATCTGGATTCATTAAGTTTAAGTTCCAATTATGGCTACCCCCGCCCGACAGGTATATTCCTATCCTGTAAGGAAATCTATTAAAGGGTTATCTATCCTCAAGGAAGATCGTGGGCTATTAAGTCTAAGGCTGAAACCTAAAATCCCTATGTCTAGTTCATTTTAGATTTACCACATCAATCTTATTGGTGATCAGACAACAAGAAGCATTAAGCTTAAGACTTAATAAGTAAACCTTTAAATTACCCAAACTATAAAACAACCCCTTATAAACCGGTGATATTAGAATTCATCACAATCCCAGATAACTAACACATAACTAGGGCTAGTAACAACTTAAAAGTAAAAGACATAAAGTAAAAATACTGAAAAGTAAAAGACATAAAGTAAAAACTGAAAAGTAAAATAAAATAAAATGCTAAGGTAAAAGGAATTACTTTTACTACTACTAATTTAGATATCTCCCATAAAATAATATATAAACTTGTGATATTATTTTACCAACCGACCAATCTGGCGGTATCCTTGATTAGTCAGGTTTAAACCAGATTAAATTGAATTGCCAACCGACCAATATAGCGGTATCCTTTATTAATCAGTATTTTAAATAGTGAATATATTATTTTTAAGGGAGATTAATCTAAATAGTAACAGTAAAAGAATTACCTTTCACCATAGCTTGGGAAATTACCTCCTCATTACTGAAAAGTAAAAACTGAAAAATTAAAGAAAGAAAAGTACTGTGCGTAAAAGTAAATTGCGGAAAGTAAAAACTGAAAAGTAAAGAAAAGAAAGTGCGAAACTGAAAATTAATTACTGAAAACTAAAAATAAACAAACTAGATACAATCTTCTTATTTATTCATTAAGAATTTCAAAGAAGAAAGTATGAATTTTACAAATGAAATGGCTTGGTATTTATAGGCAAAATTTTGCCACCATCAAATCATCCATCAAATTCTCCACCAAATCCATTATTAATTTCTCCACTAATTACTCCACCAAATCCATAATTTCTCCACTAATTGCTTATCTTGTTTGGTGTTGATTTGATAATTTTTATTAATTATTAATTAATTAATATTTTGCTTTGAAAATGATTGATAATGACTTTTAATAATTACACTCCACACACTTCTGGATGGTTCATCAATTTCGGTCATGAAATCATCAGAATTCGAAAATATTTTCTCTTTCAAAGTTGTAGATCTTTGAGTCTTCTTTAATCTGGCACTTGAATCAGCTCAATCCGATATTGGAGTAAAACGTTATGCCCAAAATACGACAGATGCGCAAAACTGGAATTTCCAAAACTGCACTTCGTCAAAACGCCCTTTCAAGTTTCCAATCTCCAAAATTAAAATATCAAGTCCAATAATTGCCCTTATTTGATCCATATTTCGTCCTAAATGATTTAATTGAGACCCGATATTATTTTATCTGCAAAATAAACTAAAACACATCAAAACATTCATCAAACCCGAGAAACTAAACAAAATATTAAGTTAAAGGGGCGGTAAATATTGATATATTTTCCGCTCATCACACCCCCAAACCTAACATTTTGCTAGTCCTCGAGCAAAACAACAAAATAAAATACAAGAAACAATTAAAATTAAACTAAGCCACTTTCGTAGGGATCACAATTGCATTTAGCATATGCAACAAGCCTTTAAACCCCTAGGTGTCCCTAGTGGACGAGTTATAGTCTCGTGAGGGCTTACAGCAACGATACCCACAAACGTTTTACAAAAGTAAAAAGGTAGTAAAACTAATGCACACAAAAGCTAAAAGACAAGCGAAAAGAGAATAAAGATGTTAGTGACTAATCAGGTGAAACTTCTACTCCAAGTTACTAGTTGTTTTGTTTTATTCTAAATTACTGAATAAGTAAATTCTCCGATTATATTTACCATTCTCCATATACACAGCCAACAAAATATTAATCAACTCATTTTTGCCCACAACAGTCATAAGTGCAGTTGATAAGAGAGTAATATTTTTGTCCTAAAGTTCTATCAGATTTCACACCTTTTTGGAGCAATGGAATAATTTTCTCATTTTTCTGATTTTTTTTTTGATTTTCTGAATTTTGACTATTTATTTATATACAATACATTCCGTCTATGTAGCGAGCTTTGGGTCGGTGGCTCCCAAACCAGTTGGCTTTAGGGCACCAGGTGTTAAGACACCCCTACGGACTTAATTACCCAGACTTAAGATATATATATTTTTTTTCAGCATCTTTGATCCATGTAACGAGCTTTGGGCCAGTGACTCCCAAACCAGTTGGCTTTAGGGCACTAGGTGTTAAGACACCCTTACAGACTTAATAACTCGGATCTCAGATTTTTTTTTTTTTACTCCATTGCTTTTTGAGATGCTTCCTCCAATTAAACTAGAGCACTGAATATTACAAACTTTTCAATTTAGCTCATGTCCGTATGTTACTATATATGTTGATAATATTTGTCAACTGAGCATATGAAGATTCCTTTTAGTCCATTTTATGGAGAATTCACAAACTAAATAATTCAAAATGAAATAAACAAAAATTAACTTGTTTCGAAATAGGCTTGAGATACGTCTCAGGAATGGAAACTCCTTACTCGGCTATCTCTTACCAATTTCACTTTTTTAGTCAAATTAAAAACACAAAAACACAAAATATTTTTGTAATTTTTTTGAAAATTTTTCATTTTTTTTGTATTTTTCGAAAAATTTTGGACTAAAAATAAAAACACAATACAAACAAGTACTATTAACTATATCTCACCCCCAAACCTAAATGAGACATTGTCCCCAATGTCTTAAACAGTAGAAGAAGAGTTTAGAAAATCGTACCTGGTTAGTTGAAATTCTACAGGAAATTAAAGGTTAAGATCCAGATTTATTCGACGCTTCTTACCACGATCATCATCGGACCATTTTATCTTTGAAATGATAGGGTCAACTTGTGGTTCATAGGCTATGAGTTGGTCAATTAGATCCGGAGCAGTTCTGGCAGTAAAGAGGAGTTCTTTCATAGGTTTCGACACGAACCCATTTCTCCGAGCATCATCAAGAAACACACAAAGAAAATCATAAAATCCATCAATGTTGAGCAGTCCAAGCGGTTTCTGGTGTATGTTCAGGTTCGCCCAAGATAGTACTATAAATATTTCCTCCAATGCATCAGAACGGTTAATCATTTCTACCAGTCGTTCAGACATACCTGGCACGATCAGTTCCTCTCCGTTTGATGATCCAATAAGATTCGCCTCTGCCAAGGGTTTTGGGATGATTCCCAAAACGTGACTGCCTCCTTCCTGTACGGCCTTTGAAACGATCCCCATAAGTCCAAGATTTCATCCGCCATATATTAAGTGCATATTCCTTGCTGCTAAGACTCGACCCAATTCCTGTGCTGCCTATATGTATTGTGGTTTAGTACCAACAGTACTACCGCAAAACACACAGATGTTCTCAACTCGTCTTCTTGAAGTGGCTTCCATTTTTTTATGTATTTCTTTCTCAACTATGGATGCCTTCAAAAGTGCAATAACGGGCTGAATTTATAGTATCTGAAAAGGGTGAATACAATAATAGCACAAGTATCTTCCAGAGGACGATTGTTAGCTAAACAACACAAGAAATCGTGAAAGGTCAAAAATTCTGGATCCTGTCTATGAAAATAAAGATAATTACAATAGAAAAGCGAATCATAGCAATAATTAAGGCAACAGAATTGTGTACGCAATACGCCACTCGCTTAGTATAAATTCATTAGGATGTGTCTCAAGATTTCATTCCTTATTCAGCCATCGCTAATGAATTGTTTCTCATCTTTGATTGCCAAACACAATTCCTTCTGTCTTAAAATGCTTCGTTTGTGCCTTTCCCTACAAAAATAACACACAAAATTAAAAAGTTCACAACATGTATACACAAAATATGAAAACAGAAATTACAACAAATTGCATGGGTTGCCTCCCTGCTAGCGCTAAATTTTTCGTCTTCAGCCAGACGTGACTGAAATTCATCTGTTAAGGAGGTTTCAATGTCGTTTTGGATGTCCGATTAAAGACAATCCCGTGAGCGTTGCTTTTGAAGGGTCTATTCCAACGGTAAAGTGGTAAAAAGAATTTTGTCTCATTCTGTGCTTGTGCCACTTTTTTTTATCTTTGTTGCTCCAATGGTTCCTGCAAAGAAAGAAAGAAAATCAGGAGGTCTTGTATGATGCTTGACTTGGAATGGAAGTTCCATTCTATCAAGCTTCTTGGCGATATCTTTGATTTGTACTCCCCAAAACAGCGATGTTTCTCCTGAATGCTCTGGATCTTTATTAAGGTCAGACATTTGCTCCTTCATTTGCTCTGTTTCTTGCTCCATATTTTCTTCACAGATGTATTTTAAAATTTCTATATTCAGCTCTTCATCTGTCATCTGTGAAATACATGCTTCAAAATTGTCAACCTGAGGATGCAAAGATGTTTCTGACTTTAGGTTTTCATCCTCTGATACGACTGGAATGGATGGTTCAGATAGATCTTCTTCAAACATCAAGGTAAAGCATGCTCCAAGATCTTCATTTTGAGGATTGAAAGTTTGATCCTCCGTTGTTGGTGCAGTTGGTACAAATAGATCAGCTTCATCCTCGTCAGAATCTGAATAATAAAAGTCAAATTGAGACTTTGCCGGTTCGGGCTCCTGAACTGATACCTCTGGTTGTTGATACTGCTCAGCCTCCTCCTCTGTTGAAGTGTCATTGTGAAATGATTGGTACTCGAAGGCTTCATCAGTGTCATCTGAAACTGGTTCTTGAGGTATGTAGTCCTGGTTTTCTGTGAATTGTCTCATTTGATCTGTCATCATTTGAAGGATTTCTGATTGTCTCTGAATTTGTGCATCTAATTGAGCTTCCCGTTCTACGAGCCAATCTTTGAGCATGTGAATATTTGATGGTTCTGATTGTTGATGGAAATCATAGGTAGATGGTGGATAAGATGAAAAATGTGGTTCTGTGAAATGTGATGGCTCGTCATACCATGAAGGATCTTGATAGCTCTGCCACCCTGGATGGTGGTTGTATTCGCAATAATCTCTAGGGTGGTTACCATTACATATGTCACATCCCCCCATTGCGTTCTGTTGAGCAAATATGGTATTGCTTGGTTCTGGCATCCAGTGATAATTGTTGGGCTGGACAATAGGCCTCAGAAAACCGGATTGTTGCTCCCAGATTTGGGGTGTATCTTCTTGTAAAGCTCGTAATATTTCAATCTCCCAGTAGTGTTCCATTTTTTTTTAATCACCTGAAAAAGAAAGAAATAAAAATTACAGATAAAAATAAAGAAAATTAGATACAAGTAAATTAGATAGCTTCAAAATTAACAACTCAAGAAATATAAGTCCCCGGCAACGGCGCCAAAAACTTGACCGGCGTAAACACACACGTATAACGCAAGCGCACGTATCGTTCAAGTAGTATAAAAATATCGATCCCACGAGGACTTAATTCCTACTGTTGTTATTAATTATTGAATCTATTTATTTACAATATCTAATTAGATGGAAAAGAGAATGATTGTTTGATTGGTTGAAAGTGGTTTTGCAAAATTAAATAAATAAAAAGACAAAAGAAAATACTAAGGAAAAATAACAAAAGACACAAAGATCTAGGGTCGCGAATCATTCTAATATCATTTAAAAGATGAAGTGGTTATTTTATGTTTGTGTAATAAATCAGTTTACTAACCTGGAACACTAAATTATGCAAAAGCCTCTGTCGATGGTCAGACGCAAATACCCAGTTTAACCCAATTGAACCATATGTCTATGTCAACCAAATTATCTGGATTCATTAAGTTTAAGTTCCAATTATGGCTACCCCCGCCCGACAGGTATATTCCTATCCTGTAAGGAAATCTATTAAAGGGTTATCTATCATCAAGGAAGATCGTGGGCTATTAAGTCTAAGGCTGAAACCTAAAATCCCTATGTCTAGTTCATTTTAGATTTACCACATCAATCTTATTGGTGATCAGACAACAAGAAGCATTAAGCTTAAGACTTAATAAGTAAACCTTTAAATTACCCAAACTATAAAACAACCCCTTATAAACCGGTGATATTAGAATTCATCACAACCCCAGATAACTAACACATAACTAGGGCTAGTAACAACTTAAAAGTAAAAGACATAAAGTAAAAATACTGAAAAGTAAAAGACATAAAGTAAAAACTGAAAAGTAAAATAAAATAAAATGCTAAGGTAAAAGGAATTACTTTTACTACTACTAATTTAGATATCTCCCATAAAATAATATATAAACTTGTGATATTATTTTACCAACCGACCAATCTGGCGGTATCCTTGATTAGTCAGGTTTAAACCAGATTAAATTGAATTGCCAACCGACCAATATAGCGGTATCCTTTATTAATCAGTATTTTAAATAGTGAATATATTATTTTTAAGGGAGATTAATCTAAATAGTAACAGTAAAAGAATTACCTTTCACCCTAGCTTGGGAAATTACCTCCTCATTACTGAAAAGTAAAAACTGAAAAATTAAAGAAAGAAAAGTACTGTGCGTAAAAGTAAAAACTGAAAAGTAAAGAAAAGAAAGTGCGAAACTGAAAATTAATTACTGAAAACTAAAAATAAACAAACTAGATACAATCTTCTTATTTATTCATTAAGAATTTCAAAGAAGAAAGTATGAATTTTACAAATGAAATGGCTTGGTATTTATAGGCAAAATTTTGCCACCATCAAATCATCCATCAAATTCTCCACCAAATCCATTATTAATTTCTCCACTAATTACTCCACCAAATCCATAATTTCTCCACTAATTGCTTATCTTGTTTGGTGTTGATTTGATAATTTTTATTAATTATTAATTAATTAATATTTTGCTTTGAAAATGATTGATAATGACTTTTAATAATTACACTCCACACACTTCTGGATGGTTCATCAATTTTGGTCATGAAATCATCAGAATTCGAAAATATTTTCTCTTTCAAAGTTGTAGATCTTTGAGTCTTCTTTAATCTGGCACTTGAATCAGCTCAATCCGATATTGGAGTAAAACGTTATGCCCAAAATACGACAGATGCGCAAAACTGGAATTTCCAAAACTGCACTTCGTCAAAACGCCCTTTCAAGTTTCCAATCTCCAAAATTAAAATATCAAGTCCAATCATTGCCCTTATTTGATCCATATTTCGTCCTAAATGATTTAATTGAGACCCGATATTATTTTATCTGCAAAATAAACTAAAACACATCAAAACATTCATCAAACCCGAGAAACTAAACAAAATATTAAGTTAAAGGGGCGGTAAATATTGATATATTTTCCGCTCATCAATTAGGTATGACCTAATTACCTAATTTTGTCCACTTCACATGTCTTTGTTTGGCATTCCATTAATTTTGTTTGCCATTACAATAGAATGGCATATAAGATTGGTTGGCTTTTGGAAAAAAATATAATCTATATTATTTCCACTCAAATGTTGAGGAATAGGAATAGACACATCATTCACACAAGTTTGTGAGAGAGAGATAGAGAGAAAAGAAAATCCATAAAATTTTCTTCAAGTGTTGAAAGAAAATTTAATTTTTTTCGAGTATTGAGAATATAAAGAAAATAAAAGTAAGTTAGATCTTCATCTACTTCATTCAATCTTTCTAAAAGTCAAAAGATATTGTGACAATATATTTCTCTACATAGTTTAGAGATTTATCTTTGTGAGTGAAGCCCACACTTCGGTTTGTTGCTTTCGAGTCATAGTTCGGAAGATCGAGTGATTGATCCAAGCATCAGATCTCAAAGGAAACACATTGCTCATTCACTGCAAGGAACAAATTCAATCACCAAGAGTTGGGTGTATTCGGATTCAACAAATGATAATGCATAAAAATTTTCAAGGTCGATCACAGAGCCTAAGGTGTTTTCGCTGCGCATAAGGAAAATCGTTTCCTACAAAAAGTTGATATCATAACCCCCCCCCCCCCCCCCCCATTTTATTTTATTGTTGCAGTACAATTTAAAAATTATCAACCATAACAAATAATTCAGTCTTTTTATTTTCACTCAAATTATTATTTTATTTTATTAAATATATTTCATGTGGATCAACCTCGGACTTACTGGGTTATTTTACCACTTTGACACTCTTATACTTGGAGTAAAGAACCATTTTATGAGTGTGTTAAGTTTTTGGAACCGTTACCGCGGAATATAATTAAGTAGATGAAATAATAATTTGTATTTTTTTTGTATTTTTTCCTCTTTCTTTTCTTCTTTAATTTCCTTTTTATTTTATTTTATTTTTTCATTTTTTACTTGTTTATTATTTCTTTTTTCTTTTTTTTTGCATCTCATTTTTTTCTCTACATTTTTGTACATCCAGATGTTTTAATTGATCCTAAATGAATCAAGAACCTAGACATCACACATATAGACAAACTATGTACTTAATTCTTCAAGGTTAGAGGAGACAGAAATCTCAATTAAAATGGAGCTTGCATTTTGCCAAAGAATTTCTTGAACCATCTCCATCTAGAGATTCTTTCATAGTTTTTTGTGAGAACCTAATTCGAAAAATTGAGACAGCTAAACGAGAAATTCAATTGAGATTTGACTTGACAATAATCAGAGGAAGTTTTTAGGATCTAATCATAACATTTTTTTCTTTTGTCATTTATTTATTTTTTTACTTGTTTATTAATTTTTTTCTTTTCTTTTTGTAAGTATTTGCATATTTAAATTTTAACATATAGTCTGCATTTAGGTTGCATGAGACATTAGTCTCGGTCATCTAGTGGTAGATTAAATAGAGAGTCTTCATCACCTTCATCATCAGTTAAAATGGTCGAGACCCAAAATGAAAACCCATCTACCCGAGATGAAAATCCGTTGATCAGGTAGAAAATGAGTCTCAGCATGACGATCTTAATCATCCTATGACACTTAGAAAATTCATGAATCTCATTAGGACAAAATCACCATCTTGTATTGTTTTCCTCCCATATACATCATGTTTCAATTTTAAATTAGGTATCATCCAACTTTTACCCACATTCCATAGTCTAGAATTAGAAAATCTTTATCAACACTTAAGGGAATTTGAAGAGGTAGCATGAATATAATTCGACTCAAGTTTTTTCCCTTTTCTTTAAAGGATAAAGCTAAAATTTAGCTGTAGAACCTTAGGTCAGGATCCATCAGAACATGGGATGATTTGCAGAAATAATTTCTAAAAACATTCTTCCTCCCTCACAGGACAATCTCCTTTAAAAGAAGAATCACAACTTTCACACAGAATCACAACTTTCACACAAGAGTCGGGGGAAACACTTTACCAATGTTGAGAGATATTTAAATAGATGTTGAATATTTATCCACATCACGGCTTTGAAACATGGAGGCTGGTTTCCTACTTCTACGAGGATTTAACACCCCAATATAGATAAGTAGTGGAAATGATGTGTAATTATGAGTTTAGGGGCAAAAATCTTGAAGATGCACTAGATTACCTAGAACACATAGCAGAGAATGCACAACAATTGGACATAGTTGGCACTTATGAGTCATCTGTAAAACCACAATCATCTGGTAGAGGTATGTTTAATCTTAGGGAAGACCATGAACTTTCTGTTAAATATGCATATCTAGCTAAAAAAGTTGAGGCATTAGAATTGAGGAAGAATGATCATGTCAAGTCAATTCAAGAAGTCACATGTCAAATATGTAATTCAAATGAACATGTCATATAAGTTTGCCCAATCTTGCCAGCCTTGCAAGAATGTCTTCATGACCAAGTCAGTGCCATAAACACCTTCAAGTGACCAAATCCAAACCTATACTCCCAAACCTACAATCATGGTTGGAGAAACCATCCAAATTTCAATTAGAGGAATGATAACCAAGCACAACCATCGCAACAACCTCCCCAAGTACACCAGAATTTCCAAAACTCCCAGAATTATGCACCATATTGTTGGGGTTGGTGCTCAGAGCGCCAATCTGTATCGTATTTATGTCTGATTCATGAATACGATCAATTCCTTTTTTCATAATATTACTAATTTATGGTTGCACCTCTTGTTTTTATATACGTATTCGATCTGATTACGAATAGATTGAAACTAAATGTGGTTTAATGATATGTATATATTAGACAAAGGTCCGATAATATATAATACAGTACATAGTTACAAATGTAGTTTGTAATTGATATTGGGAAGTGTCACTGCTAAATGAATATTATCAAACATAGTTTCTGGTCAAGATTTACTAACACGGGTCGGTTAGTCAAATCCGTTGAGACCAGTACATGTCGTATATCGAGACTTGATCCGATGGTTTATCCCAATGAACCATGAGTCTGGGGAGACTCGTATAGACGTGTAGGTGTTTATAGTGGATAAACACTGAACGACTCACCGAAGATTCTTAATGGATGATACACCAAAGTCAATAAGAATCTTCTCGGGTTGAGTAGCATAGTGGTCCTTCGACTTGAGATACCAATGTGGATGTATGAGACATCCTCCATACTTAGATGGCAGTCACGTCACCGATCTATTTAGATCATACCTCCGCATGTTCGTTGGGTGTGGACCGATCCTCAGGATATCCTGTGAGTATCAAGATAGGATCTGTCAGTTCTCTGTACAGAGCATAGGTAGTCCATATATGATTAGTAGTCTGTTAAATCTGTGGCCACAGTATACTTCGGAAGTAAGTTCCGAATGTTATTTAGAGATTGCTAATAGATACGTCGACGGGATAATATCTATAGATATTTGACGTTTACATATATATCTCTGGTATTATCCGGATACCTGTGACGGAGTGATTATACATATGCAATGACCTCGACGTGTATGATTCAGCGAGTTTATCTGTGGTCGTCATAATTTACAGGTGGGTAAATTATGGACACGAAATTGGATTTTGTGACGGATATACTTGAATCTAGAGAGTCTCACTAATGAAATATACTCGTAGAGCACTAGGGCGAATTTTATAAATAATGATGATTATTTATAAATCGTTTAAACGTTAAACGAAAAATACATGCGAACGGGCCGAACCGTCATTTCCTAATTAATGTGTATTTGTATTTAATATATGATATTATTAAATACACATTAATAAATTGTCAAATAAAGGTATTTGACATATATCATTAATATATGTATTTAAGATATTTAAAGTAAATATAATACATATATTTGAGATATTTTTATTTAATTAATTATTTAATTATTAAATGATTAATATAATTAAAATATAAATATCTCACCAAATGATAAAGTTAGGAAATGATTATAAGTGTATATTGTTGACTTATACATTAAAGGAAAAAGGTTGTCAAAATACTTTGACTACTTGGATATTTATTTTAATAAGTTGAAATTGAAAATATCCTTATCATTTTTTCTTACCAAATTTCGGCCAAGACATTAAATAAATATAAGTTTTAGATTTTTAAGTTGCTTTTGTTGACTTGTTGAATTTTCATTAAAGTTGTAATGATCAAATTGCAAGTTGATTAAAGTAAGCTTTAAATGAAACAAAAATTAAATATCTAGATATTTTCCTTCACCAAATTCGGCCAAGGGCATTTGTGTGAAGTATATATTATTTTGTTTCATTTTTTAGGGTTAAGTGAAGTTCATTAGATACAAAACAAAACATAAAAGAAGTTGAGAGAAAAGCTTGAAGGCTAAAGGAAAGGGCTTGGAAATCTTTGAGTTTTGTAAGTTTTTCTTTAAAGTTTTCAACATGAAAAATATTTCTAACATGCTTAGCATCATTTTTGTTGCTTTGGTGTTGTCTCTATTCTTATAGTTTGTGTTTATTTTTGTTGTGAACTTTGATGAAAGATTGATGCATGTAAGTAAGCTTGAAATGGTTTCAAAGCTTTACTTTTGATTTTTGGAAAATCAAGTTGTCATTCTAGAGTTGGTAAGCCACTCCTTGGTGACCTAGAATTTTTCTAGAGTTGTTTCAAAGTGGTGAGGCTAGATTGGTGAAGTATTGAATGGATTAAAGTGTTGGATTTTGTAAATTTGGTGAAATTGGATAATTTGATGAAATTGAAAATTAGGGTTCATAACCCACTCCAAATTTGGGGCTTTTCATATATGTGATGTATTATGGTATGAATATGATGCATGTAAAATTTTAGGTTGATTGGATTTGATCTTGACATGTTTTAAACTAAAGGGACCAAATTGTAATTAATTGAAAATTTTGGGTGGCTCACGGCATTAGACTAAAAATTGGGGATTTGTGTGAAATCTGATTTTTGATGCATTAGATGTGTTGAAAAACATTTTAGAAATGATTTAGAATCATCCAAAATTATATTTGTAATTTTGGGGCTAAAATAATCAATTTACAAAGTTTTGGGGCAATTCGATAATTACCAAGAAATTTGATCTCTTGTGTAATTTTTCAGAATTTGATAATTGGATATTAAATAAATAAGTTTATTTAATTGATCCAAGAAAAAATTTTGAAATCGGAAAATTTTGATTTTCCACTATTCCACTGCGTTACCAATATTCCCTCTTAAAACCCCAACACATATATCCCACCGCATAGGAAAGCACTTGAGGATACCTTGTATACATTCATTGAGAAATAAGAAGCCATCAATGACCAAAATGTGCAAACACTTATTGATCTGAAAGATACTTTCTTCAAAATCACATTTGCATTGACCATTAATGAGAAAGAGAAGTTTCTTGTACAACCACAGCCAAACCCCAATAGTCATCAAAACCCTCACGAGGATAGTTCTGGTAGTCAACACATAGACCAAGTCAAATATGTTATTACTCTTCGCAGTTGTAAGGTCATCTATAGACCTATTCTTGAACCTCGTGAAGTTGAAAATAAATCAGATTCAGAGGGTAAGGAATGGGTTGATGAACTATTACCTATCGTTGATGATAATAATTTTTCTCATGCACCTCCATTTCCTCAAGCATTTAAAACAAAGAAATTGAACCATTCCCCAGAGATATATGAAATATTCAAATAGGTAAAGGTGAATATTCCTTTGTTAGATGTCATCCAATAAATACCATCGTATGCCAATTTTTGAAGGACTTATGCACTGTTAAAAGAAAACATCAGGTAAGAAATAAAATTTTTCTAGCTAAACGGGTATGTTTCATTCTCTCAACCAATAATGCATTAAAATACAAAGACTCTGGTTGTCCAACTATTTCATATATTATTGGAAATCAAAAAAATAAACATGTTTTGCTTGATTTTGGAGATAGTATCAATTTTCTTCCATTTTCGGTTTACCAATAACTTAATATTGGCGAGTTAAAACCAACCTCAACTATTATTTTACTTGCCGATAGATCAGTCAATGTATCGAAAGGAATTGTGGAATACGTGTTATTACAAATTGATAAACTCATATATCTTGTGGATTTTATTGTCTTGGAAACACAAAATGTAGCAGACAGTTATAAACTAATTCATGTAATACTTGGTCGTCCATTTTTAGCAACAACTAATGCTTTAATTAATTGCAGGAATGGAATCATGAATTTATCCTTGGAAATATGACGTTGGAGCTTAATATTTTTAATATGTGCAAACAACAATACGATGGGGATGGTGAAAACGAGAGTATGGAACTAATTGAACCAATTTTGGATGAACATATTCAGGAGAGTTTATCTGATTCTATGGAAATTTATACAGCTAATTTTCTTAAATCAAGTACGCAAATAGACTCGGATATTCCTAATGATTTTTTACTTGATTCTATACAAGTATTGGAAGACGATGAAGAGAAATAAAATTTTGAGGAACTAAGAGCACTGGAAGAAGAAAAACATGAGGAAACACCCAAATTGGAGTTCAAGAATTTGCCAGAATGATTGAAGTATGCATTTCTTGGAGATGAACTAACTTATGCATTTCTTGGAGATGAACTAACTTATCATGTGGCAATTTCTTCTTCCCTCACAAGCAATCAAAAAGGTAAGTTGTTAAATGTATTGAGAGAATATAAATTGGTAATTTGATGGACTTTAAAAGATATAAAAGGCATTAATCCTTTGATATGCACACACAAAATATATTTAGAAGATAATGCTAGGACATATCATCAACCCCAAAGAATATTAAACCCTCACATGAAAGAAGTGGTAAAAACAGAAGTCTTTAAACTTCTTGATGTAGGAATTATCTACCCTATCTCCAATAGTAAGTGAGTAAGTCATATATAGATTGTGCCTAAAAAGTCTGAAATAATTATCGTAAAGAATGATAAAGGAGAATCAATTCCAACCTGAATCTCATCTAGTTGGCATATGTGCATTGACTATAGAAAACTAAATGACGCCACTAGAAAATATCATTTTCCTTTACCATTTCTTGACCAAATTTTAGAAAGAGTAGCATGACATCCCTACTATTTCTTTTTTATGGTTGCTCAAGTTATTATCAAATTCCCATTGCTTTATAAGATTAGGAAAAGACCACATTCACATGTTCATTTGGAACATTTGCATTTAGGAAAATATCTTTTGGACTTTGTAATGCACCCAACAATGCATGTTAAGCATATTTAGTGACATGGTTGAACGTTGTTTAGAGGTCTTTATGGATGATATAACTGTTTTGGGAACTCATTTGATAATTGCTTGAATAATTTGGAAAATATTATGAAAAGATATGAAGAAATATTACTTGTGTTAAACTGAGAAAAATGTCATTTCATGACTAATTCATGAATTATTTTAGGTCACGTTGTGTCATCTAAAGGTATTGAGATTGATAAGCAAAATTAGAGGTAATCTCTAAATTGTCACCACCAAAAACAGTTAGGGAAATTTGTTCTTTTTTCGGACATGCAAGATTTTATAGGAGGTTAATTAAAAACTTTAGTATCATATCCAAATCATTTTGTAACCTCTTATTAAAAGATGCAATATTTGAATAGACATAAGGATTTCAAAAATCATTTATCAGTCTTTTAACTTCTGCTCCTATCATGTAATCCTCTAGTTGGTTTTTACCTTTTAAGTTAATGTGTGATGCCACTGATTATGCAGTTAGTGCAATATTAGGACATAGAAAGCACTGTATGTAATTTATTATGCAAGTAGAACTTTAAACAGTGCACAAATGAATTACACTCCCACATAAAAAGAACTACTTGTTGTAATATTTACATTGGATAAATTTTGATCATATTTATTTGATTTCTCAATCGTTGTTTATTCTGAACATGTTGTTGTTAAAAATTTGATGTCTAAACATGATGCAAAGCCAAGATTACTATGGTGGATTTTGCTGCTTCAAGAATTCAATCTCACAATTAAGGACAAAAAATGAGCAGAGAATGCAGTTGCAGATCATTTATTGAGACTCACAAATGAGTCATCAATTGATACAAGTCCTATCAATGACTCTTTTCCTAATGATTTTTTATTTTCTTTAAATACAATGTCTTGGTGTACTAATATTATTAATTTTCTTGCAACATGAAAAATACCTCTGAATTGGAGCCATCAAGACAAGAAGAAATTTTTAACCGAAGTCAAAAGATTCTACTGGGACGATCCATATCTTTTCAAGTATTTCCCTGATCAAATTTTTTGACGATGCATACCGGACAATGAGATAAGTAGTGTTGTTCAGTTTTGTCATTCAGAAACATGTGGATGTCACATCTCATCTAATAAAACAGCTGCGAAAACCGTGGCCCACCATTTTTAAAGATAGATGTAATGTTGAAGGAAGATCAGATGGTTAATCCAAGTATCGGATCTCAAAGGAAACACATTGCTCATTTACTGCAAGGAGCAAATTCAGTCACCAAGATTTAGTTGATTCAGATTCAACAAATGAGTTGGTGGATTCGTATTATTACGAAGATCAATGACCTTAGATAATATTATCGTGTGATCTTATGTTTCTGTGGTCGTGTTTGATATTTCATTATACCAAGGAAACATCTATTATTTGTGTCCTTATGATACGAGACTCATCATCCATTCTATTAACATCATATGTCAATTTAGGCGACACACAATAATATTAGTCAAGTGATATATTATTGTCCTGAATAACAATCACATTTTACCAAGAACTTAATTTAAGACATATATAAATATTGTTGACTCTCATAATCGCAAATGTCTTTTGTATTAACGATATTCATCTGACATAATGTCTCGGGACATACACATAAAATATGGATGTAATAATATATAGTTAACAAATGTCTTTTATTAATAAATAATAAACTATATTACAAACATTATGCCTTAAACCATTACATCCATAACTGGTTTTAGGACATACAATCTAACAATAAAAACATGAGAATTTTTAAAAATTGTAATAACTTATTTCACATCCTAGTATCGGTAATTTGTGAACTAGAAGGGTGAGAACATCCTCTTTACAAACATCAGCCGCCAACTATAAAACATGTTCTATATTTGGTTCAACCTCATCATCTCCAGAAAGCATACACACCATTATTACAAAATTCTTTTTGATTTCTTCCATTGACTGCATTAAATCCCAAAAAGAATATATATATATCAACATCCATAATTGCAACTTGCACAAAAATCCAGTTCAGTCACTTGTCGACTCCTTCAAGATTACATCTATATATGAATTAACATGTAAGTTATCAAGTGGTTAATCCAAGTATCGGATCTCAAAGGAAACACATTGCTTATTCACTATAAAGAGCAAATTCAGTCACCAAGAGTTGGTGGATTCGAATTCAACAAATGAGAAGATATAAAAAATTTCAAGGTCGATCCCGGAGCCTAAGGCGTTTCCGTTGCGCATAAGGAAAGTTGTTTCCTACAAAAAGTGGATCACATAGTCCCAACATTTTATTTTATTGTTGCAGTCCAATTTAAAATTTATCAACAATTTCAAATAATTCAGTCTTTTTATTTTCATTCAAATTATTATTTTATTTTACTAAATCTATTCCATGTGGATCGACCTCGGATTTACCGGGTTATTTTATTACTTCGACACTCTTATAATTGGGAGTAAAGAACCATTTTGTGAGTGTGTCACTACGCTTACTCGAAACCTTTATACAAATTACCCTTTCGAGTATAGTCACTTAACAAGAGATTTTCCAACCACAAGTGTTTGAAAGATAAGAGGGGTTTTACAATAATCATTTGGGTACTCACAAAAGATAAGAAGATTAAGATTGTGAGTTGCTAATACAAGTAATCTAAGTTCACTACAAACGATATGAAGGTCTAGCGAGTGAGATTGATTATGAGTGTATGATGATGAATGTTTAGTAAAAGTATATGTTTTTGTTTGTTAGAAAATATATGATGGTGTTGGAACTTTACAAAAATGAAATTGAGGCTCAATATATATATAAGGTGTAAAACTACTTCAGCTCTTAGAAAGAGATCGGTATGTCGGTCTATAGGGACCGGTATGCCGGTCCTATAAATCATAACTGTTATATTACAGTTGAAAATTAATACGCAATATCAGATTACTGATCGGTATGGAGATCGGTATGCCAGTGTGCTCACCGGTATGGGGATCAGTATGATCTGTCCCGGTTTCAGTAGCTATGCATCAGATGTGCATACCGGTATAAAGGTCGATATGGAGCCCGGTATGTAGCAGACCGATTTCAAAGGCTGTGCAAACTCCAGCTAACCGGTATGGGAGATCGGTATAGAGCAGTCTAGTTCCAGAGAGCATGCAAATCTTCACAAGGCATAGCAGGGTCACTGGTATGTCGGTGTGGGGGACCGGTATGCCGGTCTCAGTGTAAAAAATGCAGGATTCGAAAGTTAAAAAAAATTTACACATAACCCTAATGCATCTAAATGAATGTGCATATGTCGTAAGAGCTTAAAAACTTAAATTATCAACTCACTCATAAAGAGAGCTCTAAGCTAAGAGCACATAAGATTTATGTCAATAAGCATTTGAGTCTTCACATTCATTTTGCTCTTTGCGACCAATGTGTTTCAACATCTTTTTGTAATGTCCGCTAATACGCGTCGAAGTCTTCTAGTATTGCATCATCAAAATTCTTCTTGAGAATATGTAGCTAACAGTAACAACTTTGCAACTTCGAAATGTGTATTATTTTTTTTATTATGAACTGGGACTAAAGCCCAACCTGCATAACATGATCTAACCCAATCCACAATGCGGATTGGGATAGATTGATGGTTTTGTGGGTCAGATTGAGTTGCAAAAAATCCAACTCTCATTATTTGCGAGTGGGAACCAATATTCTAAAAAAACGTTAGGTCCTAGACATACGATGGGGGAGCGCATGTGTCCGGGTTAGGCAGCGCTAGGTGGTTCACAAAATCCTAATTCATATTTCTAACATTTTTTAAGACTTAATGATAAATTTTGAAATTTTTCTGTCAAAATTGTAAAAGAAACTCTATGGAGATAAATTTTGAAACTTTGTCAAAAAAACGTAAATAAAAAACATTAGGGTCCTATGTGATAAAACCATAAAACCAATTGCAATTTCCAGCCACAGTCGAATAAAAACCATATTTAAGCCATCATTGTCTTCTTCTATGTCGTCCATCATCGTCGTCTTCTCTGTCAGCCATCATCACTTCTCTCCCGACCACCACCAACGTCGTCATCACCGCTAAATCACTGTCGCTGCTTCGTCTCCATCGACCGCCTAACACAAACGTCGACCGCCTAACGCAAACGTTCAAGGCATAATTAAAATGGCCAAACACTGCCTAACGTTTCGACACCGCCTAGACCAATTTTTAGAACAGTGGTTGGAACATCCAATCTGCATACCCTTACAAAAGTATAACATTACTCCTACAATAACCATTTACCAACTACACAAACTGACTTGACACAGTCTTTGATTGCCACATCACCTATTTTAATTTGTTTAATTTTTCTTTTCATTTTCATTCTTACCATAAAAATTGTGACATTAGTTTGTTTCCAAGAATATAGTTATAAATATCAGTCTTGGAAGTTAAATTTGCTGCTGAGCTATTACATGTGGCACCAAAATCCACCATCATCTGCCAGCCAAAGTCACAGCTCTGTTAACATTATAGATTTCAGAGCAAATGAAGATAAAAATTTCACAGGCATATCATATCAGTGACTTTTTCAAGACTTCAAAAAGAATGACTGCATTACTATTATATATTACATGTAATCTGCAGTTCAGTAAGAGGTTGGAAATGTGAGAGAGATTCAGCAAATTATCAGCAACAGCCGCTTGCGTCAGCTGAATCCGCTTCTGGTGGCTTCTGTTTAAAGATGTTCTTCTTCACACCTTTGGATCCCTCTTCTAAGAGGCTAGGTGTATCTAAAATCTGCAAAATTTTAATTATTATTCGAGCATCCGACATATAATGTGAGAATTCAAGCAATGTCAACACAGTTATTAGCTTTGATACCTTTAGAACAAGCTCTTCAAAGCACAGTTGTACATTAACACGAGTTTTAGCACTGCATTCAATAAAGAGGCATCCATATTCCCTTGCAAAGTTTATTCCCTCTTTCTTTGTCACAACCCTTTCACTTTCCTATAAAGGAAAAATGGTTTAGCCATTTATCGAAACCTCAGTGGCACATAGCAATTTATACATAACACCAACAGTTGTGCCCAACACCAAATATATCATACAAGAAGCCAGACGATACAAACTCTGAATGTACTCAAGGTAACATATATTACATGCCAAATAGACGAGCCAGGGGGAGGACGACTAGGTATGGCGTAGGTCAGGGTGCACGGAAAGAGATTAAAAGAAGAAAGAGACCAAGAAAGGAAATCTTTGTTGTACAGCATGAGATAAAGGCAAAACCCTTGATCACACCATATAACCTGCAAAATTCATTCAAATCTGGAGAAGAAGCATGAAGCAAGTTACTTGCCTCAAGTTTAATTGTTCCTAAGCTGCTCATATAGGATTAGTTTTAATGAAAGGGCACACGAATCCAATGTTTACATATATAAGTGTCTTTGACCTTTTTATGTTCTGTTTCATTTTCACAACCTTTTAATCAGGCTTGCATAAAATTGGATTAAACAAATTAAGGCTTGCATAAAATTGGGTTGAACAATTAAAGGACATGAATAAATCCCAACCTTCCCAACTTCTAGAGTCTTTGGGCATAAGCATACTTGTAACAGACAATTTTGTCCATCAACAACTAAGCGACTATAGGGCGACAAGAAAGAAAACAAAATGATCACAGTACGCATATTATGTTTTACATCCAAACCAAGACACTGATTTTCCATTTTCTTATTTAAACTACAAATGACTTGAGAATACAGTCTTAAACAGTTATCGATTGAGAAAGAAAGGACGGTGGTTAAAGCAATGGAGCAATACCTTGTCAACTTTGTTTCCAACAAGCATTTTGATGCTGTCTTGGTTTGTTGAGTACAAGTCAATTTCCTTGGCCCATATATCAGAAAGATTTGTAAATGTGTCTCGTCTTGTAACATCATAAACTGTTGCAATTTAAACCAAACCATGATTTTCCACAGTAAGTAATTGGAAAATAATATAAACTATAATATCATTATAGTAAAAAGAAAAGGAAATCTTTTCATGACTAATTGATCGTATAATAAATGGAAATAATTGAAATGTCAGCCAAAAAAGTGCAAATACGCAAATAAACTAGCAGACTACAGAATTTTTATGGATAAAAGGAAGGGATTAAAACAATGTTATTAAAGGCGCAAGGCGCACCGAGGCACAAAAGGCCCTGGAGCCTAGGCGCGCGCCTGAGGAATGTGAGGCGCATATTTGTATATATAATTTTTCAATTAGAAAGATGAACATGTATATTCTGCTAATCATTTTGTTTTGAGTATTTTCTAATATTTTGACCAAATTATGACAAAACATTTATAAATTATTGCACTCAATTAAATTTATATACATCACTATTTTCATAACTAAGATATTAATATTTACTTATATTGTCTTATGTACAATTTTATTATTGACTAGTTTAATCTTTTGGTTAAAATTATGTTCCAGTAATTATAAATGTATGATCTATTATTAATTATTATGGCAAACATTTATATTTTACAAAATATAAATTTTTCTTAAAATTTTAAATAATCCCAACAAATTATCTAAGAGTCGTGTCAAAAGTAAATAAATTAAGTTAAATTATGAGATTTGTTGTTATTATTCTTTTTTTTTTTAACTCTATGCTAGAAAAAAACCAAAAAAAGTACAAAAAAGAGCTTTAATCAACGAAATCGGGTCAAAAACCAAGATTTTTGGCATTATACGCCTAAGGCGCGCCTCATTCATTGGCATCAGGCGCGCGCCTCATCGCCTAGGCGCGCCTGATGCACGTCGCCTCGCCTGGATACCCTCTAGGCGCAATGGCTAGCGCCTCTACCTAGGCGCGCCTCTACCTAGGCGCGCCTTTGATAACACTGGATTAAAAGATGTTAAAAGGCAAGAAAAAGATGTGCATTTCTTCAGCTAAGCCAGTCTCTAAAATACGAAGTAGCTACTGCAAAACCAAACAAGTAGGGATGCTCTAGGAATCAGAAGTAAAGGTTCTAAAATGAGGCATTAGCCGGACATTTGCCTCGCAAATATATAAAAAGTATCTATATGAAAAAGGCCAAATTCAATACCCATAATAATCCCTTGTGCACCTCTGTAGTATGAACTTGTCAATGTCCGGAATCTCTCCTGACCAGCTGCACAATGAAACATTCAGCACTAGTAAGTTGGAGTTCGCCCCAAGGACAAACATTCTCTCTGTAAAAAGCCATGATCTTTAGTTAAGATCCAGCAAAACAAAGACACGCATATCAAAAAGAGAATCATCATATCTTAGAAATGAAACTAGAAGATGCGCTCGTTCGCATTGTTACCATGTTCAGTGTCCACAACAAGATTTAACTTTTTTAGCCAGTAAAAGTCAAACAAACAATCGTGGTTATTCAGGTTTCCAAATATATGTCCACCAGTTTACATATTGCAGCAATAAGCAGTGTACAACTAGAATCTGCAATTTGTTGAGTGTCTAAGGCTGCACGGGAGCGAATAAGCCCGCGACAACTGACACCACTACTGTTACAATCTAAAACAACAATAAGGCACAATGCAAAGAAATAGCCCAAGATTGATGCACGTAATATACATGAGCATGCATTTGTCTTACCTGTATCCCAAATTGCAAGTTTCAACTTCTTTCCCCCAACATCAACATATTTCACCTTAAAATCGACACCTACGCAAGAAAGCGAAAAACATAATAAGACCATTCACAATACAATTTAAACACTCCTTTGCGTATACATATGAGTGGTAGCAACACGTACCAATAGTGGGTGAAAGTTCTTCAAAGTTATCAGAAGTGAAGCTCAAAAGGAGACTACTTTTTCCAACACCAGAATCTCCAATCATCAACAACTTAAACAAGTAATCGAATTCATGCTGACTTGATGATGATGAATCCATTTAAATTCACTCTCAATTTCAGAAACAAGGCCAGCAAAATCCAAATTCCAAAATCACCACCACCTCTACTGCACCATATATAAATCAAAATTGAACAAATTACTATTCCT
This sequence comes from Zanthoxylum bungeanum, assembly GCA_019454045.1. Classification (NCBI taxonomy): domain Eukaryota; kingdom Viridiplantae; phylum Streptophyta; class Magnoliopsida; order Sapindales; family Rutaceae; genus Zanthoxylum; species Zanthoxylum bungeanum. The sequence continues at coordinate 6,026 of SKCR01039144.1, read as the reverse complement.
TACACAAAAATAAAATAATTAAACCAACAAATTATGCTTACAGTCAAATAAATCATGGGTCAGCTTTAAATTTACAAATTATGCCAAAAAAAGAGGATCCCAGTTCGATTTTTATCATATAATTGAATGTGTTTAATAATTAAGATCGAGATTCATGCACATATTGATATAAATAAATAAAGGGCATGTGCATGTAAAAAATGAAAACAGAGATCGAAGTACCTGAAATTCGATAATTGAATTACAGACAATAAACAAAAATAGAAACTGATGTAATAGAAAATGTAAGAAATGGGATCGCAACTATTGACGCGCATAAATAAAATCTAACCAATTTTTCTAATCCCAATATCAAATAGAATTTAATCGAAAATAATAAAATTGATATTTCATATATTAAAAAATAATAATAATAATAATAATAAATAAATAAATCCATCTCTTAAAATACTTCAAAATTTTGTATCTTTATTTATGATTAACAAAATAATCTAAGAATATTTAATCATAAAAACTTTAATAAGGATTGTTTTGATATAAATAAATAAAAATTAAATTAAGGATATATGTGTTATTACTTCAGTAATAATTCATTTAAATTGAAACGTATTCTCATTATTTTTTATTATTTCTAACCAAACTCTTTCCTTTTTTCCACACAAAATTATCAATCAATATTCAAAAAATATTGAAAATTAAAAATAAATCAATTATTGAAATCACATAATTTATGGGAATCAGAAATATAATGATTAATCAACCAAAATTGTCTGAAATTTAATGTCAATCTAATGCGGTCGAATTCAACTAAATCAAATCGTTCATATAATTATTCGTGATTAAATATTATTTAATCAATGCTTAAACCGCAGAAAATGATTAGAGATCCTAAATTCATAACATGTTCACAGTTAATATTTAACCATAAGCTCTAATATTATGTGCATTATTTATGATGTTTTAAGTGTCACGTTGCATGCTAAACTCCAATATTCAACATTTCAACCTTTCACATAATATACATCACCGGCGTATAATCATTGTAGTATATAATATCCGTAGTCATGGATTCAAATTTTGAAAATAATTTTTTTGAAATATGAAGAATGACATAATCGGTGTTTTTTCCTTTTTGAAATCGTTGAAAACCCCACCGTCAAATCATTATTTTTGGACTTAAGTAGAACAGGTAAAACCACCAATTATCTCAAGCTTTTATAAAATACGCACTCTCTTGATTCGAATTCAGAACTTCAATATGAGATTCTAAATACTATATCATCAAATCATATCTCTTAAATAAAAGATTTTTTAGAAAGTATTTATTTTTTTCCTCTAATGTAGATCTTCCACTTGATGTGAATGGTAGGGACATTAAAATTATTTAAATAATCAATTTGATTTTATCTCTCTCTCTTGAACAACTTTTTATGTCTAGAATTTTTGTCTGATTTTCAACAAAATTAATACGCATTTCTTTAACAATAAATAAACAAATAATGCGAATGGGACTGACATCATGAGTTTCAACCTTAACAGCAGTGAGAGTGAGAGCTCAATTATCTTATTATATTTCATTTAATGTGATTTAGAGGTAGATTTTTTTCGAATATCTATAGGAATTAATTTTCTAATTTTGTTTCGATAAATCTATGATGATATAGTATTGATTTATGTGTTATAGTGTATGATGATTTATTGATGATATAATATTGATGAATGAATTTAAAAAAAGATATATATGTAAATTTGAGATGCAGAGACAAATCTTAGAAGTTAAAAGCCTCCGACTAAGTAGGTTAAAAATGAACATATGGTGTGTGAGTTTAACAAATATCGTATAGGAAATACGGCAGAAATAGTTATTCATGACCAACTAATCTCAAGTAGTGAATATTTTAAATACCACGGGTTAACCCTTCAAAAATATTGAGAAGTTGATCGAGATGTTACACATAATATTTATGAGAATTTGTGAAGAAAATATCTATAAACATTTGCTTGATTAGAACTTACAAATTAGAGGCCTTTATATAGACATTTATACAACTAACATAATAAATACACAACTATTATATTAAACACAACTACCAACTATACAATTACTAGCACAACACACAACTACTACCAAATATACAATTACTAACACAACACACAACTACTAACAACACACAACTAATATCTAACATCCCCCCTCAAACTCAAGGTGGTTTAGACGAAACCAAATTGAGTTTGGAAACAAGTGTAGTGTAACGTCCTGGAAGAAAGGATTTGGTGAAGACATCAGCTAGCTGATCGGTGGATTTGAGATACTTCAAGAAAATAGTGCCACAACACACATACTACTATATTAAACACAACTACCAACTATACAATTACTAGCACAACACACAACTACTACCAAATATACAATTACTAACACAACACACAACTACTAACAACACACAAATAATATCTAACATCCCCCCTCAAACTCAAGGTGGTTTAGACGAAACCAAATTGAGTTTGGAAACAAGTGTAGTGTAACGTCCTGGAAGAAAGGATTTGGTGAAGACATCAGCTAGCTGATCGGTGGATTTGAGATACTTCAAGAAAATAGTGCCACAGGCAACGTGTTGGCGAATGAAATGACAATCGATCTCAATGTGTTTGGTGCGCTCATGAAAAACATCATTATGTGCTACTTCAATAACACTTTTGTTGTCGCAGTAAAGAGTGAGAGATGATGGTTGAGGGACTCCCATATCTTCTAGAAGCCAACGTAATCATAGAAGTTCAGTTGTAGTAGCAGCAACAGCTCTATATTCAGCCTCAGTACTCGAGCGGGCAACCAATGTCTGTTTCTTGCTGCGCTAAGAAATAAGTGAGTCACCAAGAAAAATACACGTAGTTGATCGACGATCAGTAGGGTCTCATGCCCAGTCAGAATCAGAATAGGCTCGAAGAACCAATGATGAAGTAGCAGAAAAATGGAGACCAGTAAAGAGAGTTCATTTAACATAACGAAGAATGTGAAGCACTGCAGCATAATGAGTAGAACGGGGAGTGGTTATGAACTGGCTGACAATGTGAACTGCATAAGCAATGTCTAGTCGAGTGACTGTAAGATAAATGAGGCTTCCAACTAATTGTTTGTAGAGAGTAGGATCATCAATGATAGTGTTATCTTCATCTATAGGTGTAAGACGAACATTATACTCAATTGGAGTTGGAACTGTCTTGCTATTTGTAAGGCCAGCCCGAGAAAGAAGATCGGAGGCATACTTGGCTTGCAAGAGATGATAACCATCATCAGAACAAATAACCTCAAGGCCTAAAAAATAACTCAAAGGACCAAGATCTTTCATTTCAAATTGTTGAGTAAGAGCCTGCTTGAGATCTGATATGCCTGAAATATCATCTCCAGTAATAATCATATCATCAACATAAAGAAGTAATATCACAATACCCTTTTCGGATTTTGGAAGAAATAAGGTTGAATCATGTGGACTGGAGGTGAATCCAATCTTTCTGACAGCGGTACTAAATTTGGCAAACTATGCACAGGGAGCTTGCTTCAAACCATATAAGGCACGTCGTAGGTGACATACTGTATTTGGTGGATGATCAAGACCTGGAGGAGGCTTCATATAAACTTCTTCAGTGAGATACCATTGAGAAAAGCATTTTGACATCCATCTGAAACAGACTCCATTTCCGAGCAGCAGCAATAGCAAGCAGACTGCGAACTGAGGTAAGGCGAGCAACAGTGCAAAGGTCTCCTCATAATCAATCTATACTCTTGAGCGAATATTTAGCAACAAGACGTGCTTTATAACGCTCAATAGATCCATCTGAATGTGTTTTGATTTTGTAAACTCATTTGCATCCCACTGGAATTTTTCCAGTAGGAAGATCAACCAAGTCTCAAGTACCAGTCTTTGTCAATGCCTGTAATTCATCTTGCATAGCTTGCTACCAATGAGGATTAGAAGAAGCCTCCTTATAGGACTGAGGTTCATGAAAAGAGACCAGAGCAGTGAAACAATGATAATCTCGAAGATAAGGGGGAGGATTTCTTACTCGGGTAGGATAGGGTGGAGATGAGTCACCAATGGTCTCTGGTGCAGTATCTGCAAGAGGGGCATCATCAGGAACATGCGGTGATGGAGGTTGGACATTGTATGCTCACTATGAGTACCTGTATCAGGTGGAAACAACTCGATAAATGGATTAGTGAAAAGTAGAGGTGGATCTGAAGGTGACACTGTGAACTTAGAAAGAGATGAGAACATAACATGTTCCCAGAAAATAACATGACGAGAGATGCGAAGTTTCTTTGACACATGATCCCAACAACGATATCATCTGTGTTGAATACCATATCCTAAGAAACAACAAAGTCTGGCACGGGGTTCTAACTTGTGATGCTCTGTGGGAGGAAGAAGAACAAAGCAAACACTCCAAAAACCTTGAGAAGATCATAAGGAGGGGAAACACCATAAAGACACTCATAAGGAGACAAATTGTGTTTGGTGACTGAAGAAGGAATAAATTAATAACATAAACAGCCGTAAGGGCGGCGTCACCCCAAAAGCGTTCAGGACAAGGAGAGGATGAAATGAGCATAGATCGAGTGGAATCTAAAATATGACGATGTTTTCTTTCTGCTCGTCCTTTTTGTTGAGAGGTATATGGGCAAGATCGTTGTGAAATGGTTCCTTTGGCTTTTAAAAATTGTTGAATTTTCGAGTCAAGATACTCATTGGCATTGTCGGTCCTCAAAATTTTGATAATTTTAGAAAATTGTGTTTTGATCATGTTTCAAAGTCAATATAAATTTGAGGCAGTTCAGAACATTGTTTCATAAGAAAGATCCATGTGAATCGAGAATAGTCATCAATAAACAAGACAAAATATTTAGATCATCTCATAGTGGCTGTAGGTGAAGGTCCCCATACATCAGAGTGAACCAAATCAAATGAGGCAACAGAATTATGTTCATTATGTTGAAATGATAAAGCTGGTTGTTTTCCAAATTGACAAGAGACATAATGGAAAGACTGGTCTTTAACAGAACCTAGTGAACCATTAGAAACTAAAGGACGAAGTTTATTTATCGAGGCATGACCAAGACGCGTATGCCACAAGTGAAGAGAAGATGGAGTATGTATAACACATAGTTGAGAAAAACGATTTGAAGGAAGATGCAGAGAGGTGAGTTCAAACAGACGTCCAATTCTACGGCCTATCCCAAGAATCTGTCCCGTCTGTGGATCCTGCACACGACAACCATTAGTGGAGAATATCAATTCTAATTCAAGTTCACATAGTTGACCAACAGAAATAGGGTTGAATGTAAGTTTGGGAATAAGAAATGTATTGGGTAATGTGAGTGTAGATGTTGATATGTGTCCAAACTGACTTACAAGCATTTGTGAGCCATCTGCAGTGAAAATTGGAGAAATATTTGTGGTGGGAGAGGTGGAAGAAAATAACGGGGATGGAGAAGTCATATGATTGCAACAACCAGAGTCAAAATACCAAGGAGAATTACCTGAATTGACAGATAAGGCAGTAGAAGTACTGTGATGAGTGACAGATAAGGCAGTAGAAGTACTGTGATGAGTGGAGAGTATTTGTCTAGGAGTGTTTGTAAGTTACCAGTGGATGTAGGAGAGGCAGTGATCTGAGAGGTAGCAGCAGCAATTGGAATTGCTATCTTGGAGGCTGGTCAGCTCTTGGTGGACGAGTGGGGCATTGCTCAATGGAATGGCCAGACAGCTTGCAGTAGCGACAACCCATCTTAGTGGGAGTGAAAGGCAATATGGCCTCTTTCTTGCATTTGTGACATTCAGTAAGACTACATTCAAACACAGAGTATGACAGATTTATTGCAGGCACGACAAAATTTACTACACACCTTTGAGAAATGTTTACCCGCGGCGACAAGCACAGTCTCATCGTGAGATGGCTTAAGTAAGCCGAGACGAGTTTCGTCAGACAATAATCGGAGACAACAGCTTCTAATGTAGGCAAGTGAGATT